>JAJJWW010016115.1:0-17845 GCA_023531295.1 Papaver armeniacum
ATAAAAATAAAAATAAAAATAATAATAATAATAAAAATAATAATAATAAACACGACTATTATTATCCAGACGTATCTGCTGAGACAAATCAACACGACTACTAGTATACCTCCACACCGCAGTTCACTTCTCACGCACCATGAAATCTCGCTTTAGATTTTGTTCTCGCAAATCCCATGAACATTACTACCTGGATACGTCAGTTTTACCGCCGATTTGCAATCTCAACCTTATGAGCCTGAGTCTGCGAAGAGCGCCGAAATGTATCGGAGGTTACACCACCGCAATCAACAAAGCTTTGTTATCCGGAAGGAGCCCACTGTGCTTGATCTGGGTGCAACAATTGCTTGGTCCACCAATAAACCTCCTAAACACGCATCCAAGAACAAGAAGACAAAACAAGCATTTGGTGGCATGTAGAAGGGAAATTGAACATAAGCACATACCGCAAAGGAGTACGTATTCTCCTTCTAACGGCGTTGCTCCACCAACACCGGATACATTATTCGAACCGCAAAGAAAAGCATCCTTTGCTCGGCCTCCACTATACCGCAGACGCCGCTTCACGCCCGGCCGGATGCTAAGGATGTTCCCGCAGCTCTTAAGAGCTTCCTAAGGGGACGTCTTGCGGCAGATGGTCTCCAGCCTCGCACTTACTTGACGCCATGAGTGGTGGCTGGGAGCAAAGAACCGCGTGAGGATCTGCTATCGACACGGGTGGGTAATCTCGTGGCTCATTGAAAATGCCTCAGCCATCTTGGAGAGTTCGTGGGCTAGCGCACCCTAACTCCGCCGCTCAAACCGGGTGGAGGTTTAAGACCTATCGCGGTAGGTACCATATGGGCAGAATGTGTTCTAAGATGGCAACGACCGCTTTGTAAAGAGTTAAACTCCTATCTTGGTAACCACCAATATGGTGTTGGCATTCCTTGCGGTGGGGAGGGTATTCTACATTTTCACTCCGCGAACAGGTTACTTGAGCCGCATGGTTCTGATAACACTAAATCTATGTTGTTAATAGATTTTTCAACGCATTCAACCTTGTCGATCGTCTACTATTATTCATGAGGTACGAGCACACCGGTCCCTAGCATTTCCAAATGGGTTGAATTTCGCTATATGAAACCGGCTAGGTTATATTATCGAGAATATGTTCTCTCCTCGGGCAAGAAGGTGTTCAAAGCAAGGCGACCCCTCGGTCCCTTACTTTTTGCTTTAGCGTTGCACCCGCTTGTCGAGAAGATTGCCGCCAATTGCATTCTAGATTTCATGCTTGGTACCTAGACGATGGCACAATCGCAGTGATACTATGGAAGTGTCAAAAGCTTTGAAAATTCTTCAGAGGATGGACCAGCGTGGTTGCATCTCGAATATTTCTAAACAAACACTATTTTGGCCTTCTTATGACTTGAGGAGAGATGCCATGATGCCTTTCCTGAATATAGGTAAGCCAAAGGATGGTGTTAAACCGCTTGGGGACCGGGTCGCCTTAGATGCAAAAATTCTGAAGAAAGTGGTGATGAATAGGCTGATAAAACCATTCATCTCATGGAGAAAATACAAAGCCGCATGATCCTCAAAGCTAACTTCCGCTTTTACGTTAGCTTGCACTAGGGTATCGAGGTTGTATTTTGCCCTACGAACCACTTGTCCCGAGACACTTCGAATGCCGCCGCTGTGCATTTTGATGAATATCTTATGCAAGATTCGCCGCTCTTGTAGTCGGAGATGGAGCGGGTTTTGGATTAGTTCAAAGAACGACTAGCCACTCTTCCCATCGTAGACCTGGGTTGGGTATTCTACTATGTCCGATACTATGCACATCACACTACCTTGCTTCCCGTGCTCCGACTCAACACTTGCGTAAAACTATTTTGGGATTGCCGGTATTCAGATACGACTTGGGTTTTCACAAAGGCGATCCGCAATTTCATGCAAACTTGTGGGATTTCCCTTCCCCGATTTCAACATTAATGATGCCGCCTCTCAATACATGAAGTCTTTGGTGCCTATCTATTTTGGTGCTATCCGGGAGAAGGTAACCTCTAGTTTCTCTTTATCCGCACGTGAGACCGTTGTTTGGCAATGCAATAGATCGTAAATGCGTTGATTTCTTAAGGCGATACCTATACCTGGTCTTGATCAGCGGTTGGCTCTAGGCGCTTTAGCTCCGTCTTACAAAGCACTGCTTGGCTATACCCCTTTTTTATGAGGATAGTAAATGTTCTTGTTGTATAAGCTTATGGATATCTTGGTGACCACGCTATCCACCGTGCTAGTGAGGTTGGGCTTAAGTTCTTATGATTTAGTAAAAGATATTTTTGGCAGACATGTGCTATAGAGCCAAGGCCGTAGCTAGGAAAGAGGTTTTTTGGGTGTCATCAACGATAAGGAATTTAGGCAGCAGATATCATGGTTTATAATTGGGACAATGGTAGAGATGTCTGTCTTGATGTCACAGGGTCTCTCCTTTCACTAGTGCTAAAACTCGTAGCCTCATACCAGGTCATGCCATCTCTGCGCAACCGCCGAAAGAACAAAAATACGGGACGCTCAGATTTCACCGGATATGGGTTTGGTGTTGGTCTTCCACTTTTGTGAACTTTGCACGGATTTTCTAATTTTTCTGAAGAGATTAAGAAATTGCATGGCAAGGCACGATGCTAATTTTAAGATCGGCAATTCTCTTTTTCATAGGCTAGGGATCGTTATTCAGAAAGGTGTTGGTGCCCAGCTTGTTGCTAGGTTACCCACCATCTCTTGTAATGTTGATTTTGATTCTCAATAATAATAATAATAATAATAAATAAATAAAAAATAATAATAATAATAATAACATAGCAGCAAGACGAAGAAGGGGAATACTAACATAGCAGCGTTGCGTAAAGAAGCTTAGCTATGGCTATTACTCGCGCTATCGAGTCCTTTCGAATGGTATAGCACCAACGAACCCAGACATACTGTTTGGAGCCTTCATAAACATCTAGATGGACCTTCTCCGCATATACCGCGAGGATATTTCAAAACCTTTTATCTCAAGTGGATGCTAAATCAGTTTTGTCCGCTTTTTAAAAGCTTCCAAAGGCACGTCATGCAAAAGAGAGATGGCTTAAGAGCTCAAAGATCTCCTGATGCCTCGGTAATGCTGCACTGCGTGATGAACTACTTGATTCGATTACCGGTGTGGTTATCTCTTGTTATCCGGTGCTTGTCCTCCACTCCTAGGTGAGTATGTGGCTAGTGCGCCTTTTGATTCCGTTTGCTAAAACCAGGTGGTGGTGTTAGGGCCACTGGGCGTTGGCACAATATGGAGAAGATTATGTTCTAAGCTGGGGCCGCTACCTCGCATGCAAGAATGCCTTCATATCCGGGTACTCACCAATTTGGTGTTGGTATTCCCCGTGGTGGTGAAGCCTATTTTACACGCGGGCCAATGTATTATTGGAGATGAAGGGTGATTGCAACACACAAACCATGATGCTCATAGATTTTTCGAATGCCTTCAATCTTGTAGTATTGTGTCTACTTTGATTCGTGAAGTTAGAACTCACCGCCCAAGCATTGCAAAATGGGTCGAAGCTTTTGTTATTCTTCACCGCTAGATTGTATTACAACGATGCAGCTTTTTCATCGCCTAAAGGTGTCCAACAGGTAGACCCACTTGGTCCCCTTTGTTTGCACTTGCATTGCACCCCTTGTTACTCAAATTGCTTCACAATGTACCTTGGAATTCTAATGCCCTGTACCTTGATGATGGTACACTTGGCAGTGTGATACGCTAGAGGTAGCGAAGGCCTTGGCATCATACAAACCAAGGACCTAAGAGGGGCTTACATCTAAACATTTCCAAACCGATCTCTTTTGGCCCTCACTGCATCCCTGCAGAAGAAGATGGTCTCTTTCCCGCAAATATTGGTAAAGCTTCAATCAAGGAATCATAGAGGTCCACAATGCTACTTGGATACGCAATTTGTAGCAACATGGTTCTCAACAGGTTGAGAAACCATTCGCCTGATGCAAAAGATCAGAAATTGCATGACCTCATGTGAACTTTTACTTTTGCGTAATCGCACCGGCGGTCTCTAGACTTTATTTCACTCTCGTGACAACAAGTCCTTTGGCTTTACATGTTGCAACTGATGAACACTTATTTCAATACTCCGAGACATATCATAGTTGGTGATGGTGCAGTTTTGGTCTTGTCTCAAGCAGCGTTTATCCACTTTGCCCATGAAGGATGGAGGCTTGGGAGTATCCACACGGGTCGATACATGCAACTACCGCTATTTGGCATCTAATGCTCAAACCCAATAATTGCAACACACCATCTTCAAGCTCTCTCTCCTTCACTGATTTAAGCCGCAACTTTGAACAAGCTCTTCGTGTATTTACACAAGTTTGTGGGTTATCTAATTCGAGTTTAACATCAATGACACCGCCCCCATTTCATGAAGTCTTTGGCGGTAATTTACTTTGGTGTTGTCAAGGAACCCTTACCCTCTAGGTTTACTTTGAGCGAACGTGAATCCCTCATTTGGCGTGTGTACCGTAAAAGAGCATGCTATGGACTTTGAAAGTCCGTTCCTATTCATGGTCTCGCACTGCCGTTGGGCCTAGGCAATTCAGGTATGTTTTGCAGTATAGACTTTGCTATGCCATTGTTTGTTGAAGATAGTTTGTGTTTGGATATGTCTACGACTCATGGATATTTACGGGTGATCACGCTCACATTGTGCCAAGGAAGTGGGTGTAAAATTTTAGGCATGACATGGTTCGTGACGATACCGCGTACATGTGCTATAAAGCTGTGGGGTTATTGCCAGAAAATAAGTTTCACCAGCTTCCTTTCAACGAAAGTAATGACTCTGAAACCCGCCGACATTTTAGTGTGTATAATCGGGATGGAGGTAAAGATGTTTGTTTTGATATTACAGGTGTCTCGCCTTCACGAGTGCTAGAACTCGTGACTCACCCTCGGGCAAGCTATTAAAGATGCCGTCACGCGCAAGAATAGCAAATATTTGGAAACATGCTCGCCAATGGACACGTGGTTTGGCGTCTTGGCATTCACTACTTTAGAGAGTTGAGGAGGATGTTATTGTTTTTTGAAGAGGTTAAGCAATTGCATGTATAGTCACAATGCTAACCATAGAATTGGAAGTTCATTATTCCACATGTGTTAGGCATTATTATTCAAAAGGGTGTTGGCGCCCGCCCTTGTAGCTAGGCTGCCCACCATTTCTTGTAACCTTGATCTTTCTTTCTCAATAAAGGTTAAGCAATTTATGTCGATACTATGCGCATCTACTCCGTTTCCGCGCAGCATCAATATCATGTTAAAACTATTTTGGGACCGCCTGTGATAGCTTCGACTGCTTCCACAATGCACACATCCCTCACGTGCGGGATCCTTCCCCATTTCAACATTAATGATGCTGCCCCACATGAAGCCTTTGGCAATTATCCACTTTGGTGCTATCCTAGAAAAGGTACCTCTAGCTTCTCTTTATCTCGCACGTGAGACTTCGTTTGCAATGCAATAGATCTCGAATATGCGATGGATTTCCTTAAGGCGATACCTATACCTCGGTCTTGATCAGCAGCTTGGTTCTAGGCAGCTTTAGCTCCGTCTTACAATACCGTTTGGCTATACCCTTTTGGAAGATAGTAAATGTTCTTGTGTAAAAGCTTATGGATATCTTTGGTGACCACGCTATCCACTGGTGTGCTAGTGAGGCTGGGCTTAAGTTCGACATGATTTAGTAAAAGATATTTTTGGTACATGTGCTATAGAGCCAAGATTGTAGCTGTGAAAGAGGTTTCTTTGGGGTCATCAACAATAAGGAATTTAGGCCAACGAACATCATGGTTTATAATTGGGAAGATGGTAGAGGTCTGCCTTGATGTCAGTGGGTCTCTCCTTTCACTAGTGCTAAAACTCATAGCTTCCATACCAGTCATGCCATCTTCTGCGGCAACCGGCCGTAAGAATAAAAATACTTGACATTTGCACTTCACTCGATATGGGTTTGGTGTGTTGGTCTTCTCCACTTTTGGTGAACTTGGTACGGATTTTCTAATTTTTCTGAAGAGATTAAGAAATTGCATGGCAAGGCATGATGCTTATTTATTATTATTATTATTATTATTATTATTGAGAATCAAAATCAAGTATTTTTTGATTCTCTTATTATAATAGGTATTGGTGCCCAGCTTGTGGCTAGGCTACCAACTTCCCCCCTTGTGACACAATCTCGACCCCCGCCCGCCAAGCAGGGGGCCCCTCAAGTGTTCCCATGAGGCCCGTTGGCAAGGCTAGCACAACAACCCTCGTTCAATTACCGATAGTAGTATGTCGTTGGAGCTTAGCTTGTTAGGCTTCCAACTAGTTAATGTAATAATCGTTATCCAATAATTAATAAAAATATTAGACAAATATAAAGCCCGTGTAGCATCTCTGTAATCTTGACTCGTGTTTGTTTTAATAAAGCCCGTGTGGCATCTCTTCATAATAATAATAATAATAATAATAATAATATTGATTTTGATTCTCAATAATAAAAAATAATATTTCTTCGACATTGCAGGTACAGTGAAGGTGATCCTCGACCACTACTTTTGCACTTACTCTTCATCCTGTGAAGAGTATTTCTCAATGCCGTTTAGACCCGCAAGCATGGTACTTGGGGACGATGGTACCATCATTGGTAACACCTTGAAGTTTCAAAAGCACTACACATTATACAAGTCAAGGTGCTCATAGAGGGCTTCATCTAAACATCAAGAAAACCGAAATTTTTTGGCCGACACCGTATCCCGTGAGCCCGATCCACCGGCCTTCCCGACATGGGCGGCACCCTCCCCTCTCCGGTGTTAAATCTTAGAGGCCCCGTGAGCTTGGACCTACAGCTCTGCAAAGATATGGTAAAGTGTAGAGTGGACAAGATATTACAACTCATGACTCATTTGTCGTAAATTGAAAGATCCCTGGGCTGAGTTATTATTATTGCGCAATCGGTATGGGTGTTTCCAAATTGTATTTCACGATGCGCACGACATGTCCACCCGCATTAGAGGAAGCCAAACTACACTTCTTTGATGAGCACTTGTATCGATACCACTGGGCAAAGAAGCACAACAAACAGATGGATCCGCTTTGTCCCCCACAACACCGGTTAGCTAGCTACTCCTCTTCAGAGGGCGGCCTAGGGATCTATACCATGACTCAACACGGCCAATTATTGCTATCCGCTTCTCTATTTCAAACTCGCAAGACAAGCTACTATCTTGCGTAATATTTCACTTGATGGACCAAGTCTTCTCCCAAGATGCTATACGGACATACACTCGTGCCTGTGGTATCGCACCTTCTTCACTCCGCCTTGAGGTTACCGCCACTCCTCCCATGCACTATATGCATTCACAACCTACTTGCAGCCGCTGAAGAAACAAATACCAAACTTGTTCCAAATTGTCCCGCAAGAGATCATGTTTTTATGGCAAAGCAACAAAGATCAAACATGCCCAAGACTACCTACTTGCCATACCTATCAGCGGCCCTCCATCAAACCATCGCCCTAGACAATTTAGAAGCGCTTCTATGCTATCGTCTCTGCATCCCAATTTTTGCCGATGGTACTATTGCTCTAGCTGCAACAGGGTAATGGACATATATGGCGACCATGCCCTCCACTGCGCTAGCGATGTGGGGATCAAGTTCAGACATGACTTGGCCCGTGACGTCTTTGTCGACATCTGTTTCCGTGCTGCTGTTCCGGCTCGAAAGGAGGCATCACTTGGTTTAGTTTCTAATGGGAATACAACGGTACGCCCGGCAGCACTGTTTAGTTCACAATCGGGAGAATGGTAAAGACACATGCTTCGATGTCACCGGGCGTCTCACCGTTTACAAAGGCGATATTCGATATTTTGCCCATGGATTTTGCCATTGCCAAAGCCGTCCTCCGCAAACGCAACAAGTACTTACAAACATGTGAGTGTAATGGATATCGTTTTGGAGTCTTGGCCTTCACCACCTTAGGCGAATTAGGCGATGACACCGTAGCCTTCTTTTAAGAGGCTCAAGTGATGTCTCGGCTAACAATGATGCTACTAGTGACTCCGGAAGATTTTTATTTCATCGAATAGGAAATGGTACTCAAAGGTGTTGGTGCCTGGGCCTTTGTTGCTAGACACCAACGAATTCCGTAATAGAACTTTATTCTTTATCCCATCGTTGTGCTCCATCAAGCACTAGGACCGCGCCAGCTCCTGTGTACTCAATATCGACTTCAAGATACCTATATTTGTTGATGACAAGACATGCGCCCATGCACTGCACTCCATGGATCAAGCTTCGAGACCATGCCCTACATTGTGCCGTTGATATCGGGTCTTACCCGCATGACTTAGTCCGCGATCTTTCGCCGAATTGCGCTACAAAGGTGTGTCGCATCAAGAAAAGAAGCCGCAGCTGGCTGTCTATCAAACAAGGCTAATTCCAAATGGTTCGACATTTTAATCTACAATTGGGAGAATGGGCGTGATGTTTGTTTTGATGTCACGGGCGGTCACCCTTTATGGGAATGGTTATCGCAACTTTACGCCCTAATGCCATCGCCGCTATTACTCGTAAAACGGCACAAATATGTTGCCAATTGTTTGACTCATGGGTATGGGTTCGGGGTCTTAGCTTTCTCGCCTCTAGGCGAACCAGAGACGCTTATCACCGTTCTTCCGAAAAGACTCAAGAACCGGGGATGGCCGCACACGATGCAAATAAACAACTTAGTGCCTTCTTTTTTATAGGTTGGGAATTATTATTCGTAAAAGGTGTTGGGGCGCAACTATGTTGCCGCCTTCCAACCCTCAAACCGATTTCTATGTAATAACGCTTTTTGCTTGTTCAATAAAAGCCTTCACGCCTTCTTTTATATAATAAATAATAATAAAATAATAATAAGATTTTATTATTTTAAATAATAATAATAATAATAATAATAATAATAATACCGCCCCCCAATACATGAAGTCTTTGGCGGCTATCTATTTTGGCGCCGATCAGTACCCTCCTGCTTTCACTTTATCTTCACGAGAGGTTGTTGTTTGGCAACGCACAGGTCTGTCCATGCTATGGGACTTTTAAGGAAATCCCGATTCCCTACTTTTAATCGCCGTTGGGCCTAGGCGCTTTAGCTAAGGCTTCAGTGATCGCTGGCCATACTTTTTGATGATGACAAAGAAGTGTCTTGCTGTGGCAAGCTTATGGATATTTTCGGTGATCACGCCATCCACCGTGCTAGTGAGGTTTGGCTTAAATTCGACATGATTCGGTGAAGGATATCTTGCGTATATGTGTACAAGGTGGCGGTGGGTGGCTAGAAAAGAGGTCTCTTAAGGCCATCAACGGTAGTGATCTTTCGACTCCATGGATATCATGGCTTATAATTGGGAAGATGGTAGAGATGTTTGTTTTGATGTCACAGGAGTTTCCATTCACTAGTGTTTCGAATCGCAGCCTTCATCCTGTGTCATGCCATTTTTCGCACTGTCACCCGCAAGTACAATAAATACTTGGATGTCAGACTTCACTTCGGGTTTTGGCTTTGGCTGCTGGCCTTTTTCCACTTTTGGTGAGCTTGGTATGGATTTTGTAACTTTTTTGAAGCTTAATAAGGAATTGCATGGCACGACATGATGCCAATTTCAAGATGGGAAATTCTCTTTTCATAGGTTAGATCGTTATTCAAAAGGTGTCGGCGCTCAGCCTTGTTGCTAGGTTGCCCACCATCCCTTGTAATGTCGATTTGATATTGATTATAAAGTTCTTGCATGGCGTCCCTTTATAATAATATAAAGGGGCAACAAACAAGTGAGTCTCGATTTTTTCTTCGATTACAAGGGCACAACAAGTGAGTCTCGATTTTTCGATTTTTCTTTTTGCTTTATAATCTCGATTTTTTCTTACGATTTTTCTTAAGGTTTTTGTCAATTAGAGTTTTTGTCTCTCTGCCGCTTGTAGAAGGGATTTTGTCAATTAGATTCTCAAAATCCTTTTTTGTCAATTGATGAGGGGGTTTTGAATTGGGTGATTGTCGACCGAGATTCTATTTTGAATCAACAATCACCGATAGTTTTCTTTCATCCTTCAGCGTTTTTTTTGGTGGTTCATTTTGGTTGTTTTTGGCTTTTGTTTTCTAATTGTTGAGAGTTAGGTTTCGGTTCTTTAGTGTTTTATAGCCCGTTTTTCTCACTAGTATAGGAGGTTTGAATTCTTCGCAACCCTGTGGTTTTTCAGTTCAATTAAAGGTGCAATTTAAGGATTTGGGGGTTTATGCCTCATGAGTGATTGTAGAAATTGAATTGGGGGTTTTTCTTTTGAAGTTTTGGAAGCAGGGTTTCGTAATTGGTTTGAAGTCAGTTTTTTTTTTTTTTGTATGTTTGTTGAAGCAAGATTGGATTTTTGGTCTCTCAATGATGGATTAAGAGAATCTGCGGGTTTTCCTCTTTTCGGTAAGTATATCAAGATTTTGCGTATGCTCAATTAGTTTTTTTGTTGTATGGTCCTTAAGTTTTTCATTGCATTCAAACCTTAGAATTCCATACACTAAATTTAATTCCTCTCGCTTCAAGATGCCTGTAGTGACAAGGTCTAAACATGTATAATGCTCGCGAGTCCCGTCTCTCACGGCTTTGCTTACAACTGCTAATCAGCTCGTGCGTGAGCTCTCCATGGATTTGTCATCGTCTTCAAACTCTACCACAAATAATGATTGCAGCAAGATGAATTCGCCGCAATGGCAGAACCAAACGATCCTCTTCCGCCAAGAACAACGACTTGCATTCGGATGAGGTCAGTTTCTCACATCCAAATGTCTCAGTATCTCAATGTATCATCCTAGTCCCAAACGCCTCAACCCTATGGAAACTTCGCACGCTTTCATCCAGACATCAAAACTACTCTCAACACCCATCAACGCCACACAGAGTGACAAAATCCTGTCCATTTAAGAATTATGATGGGTGCATTGAGGGCTGCAGTAAAGGGGTACAAGAAGAGTGCGATTTACAAACATATTCATGATAAGCAATCTCACAGTAAAGAGATAAGGATAAATGCTGAGATAGAATCCGATTAACATCGATCGTTATCTCGGCATGGGAGAAAAGTCTGAAAGCAGGCAGATGTGGTTGTGCATCCAATGCTTACATGTCCATCCTGGAAGATACCATGTAGCAATCATCAACCTGGGTGATGCAATTCTTGGACCATACAATGAAGGCAGTGGCTATTTTTTTAATTCATGGTGTTGAGAAACCCCAAGGGGCATCCAGAGATATGGCTTCCACGCACACCGCCGCTTTATAATCCAAGATAGTGGTCTCCACAAAGGATTTACTCAACAACATCTTCTTAAGCGCATACCTACTACATCAGAAGCATACCTCCACCGTGCATTGAATTCTTTTCGCACTTTAAAGCTACTGACATACGATTTGTAAATCCCAATAGCATGGATGCTTGGCTCCAACTTTATTGTCCTCGTATGTACGTTAAACTCAACAAAGCCAAAGGACTCCATCAAGAGTCGATCTAGCAATCGTAGAAGCTTTAAATTGCAAACAATTAACCAATCTCCTCAAGCAAAGGGAGGGAGTCCAATGGATGCATAAACTTGGTTTAGAAACTCGCTTTACATCTTCCACCAAAGCACCAAACAAAGGCACCCAAAGAAGAAGAAGAAGAAGAAGAATCCCATTTGATGCTCGTAAAGAACTAAAATCAAGGCCATTAGCACAAGTTATAGTGCAGAGCATACTTTCTTCAGATGGCATAGCACCACCTACTACTGATACATTGTATGAACTTCAATCAAACATCCTATGCTCCACCACCATACATCCCAACTGTAGATGTCCTCGCTGCCGTTTCTTTTGGGACACCGCACAAGTTTTAGCCGCAATCAAGAGCTTCCCTAAAGGCACCTCAAATGGTAGAGACGGCTTAAGAGCGCAACATCTTTAGATGCATTAAGTGTCCCTCAAGAGAAGAAAGTGATTGAAGAACTCCTACAATCGATGGCAGGTGTAATCAATTTTTGGCTTGAAGGCAAATGTCCTCCTATACTGGGTGAATACATGCTAGTGCCTCGAATTCCCATTACTTAAAACCAGGGAGGACTAAGGCCATTAAAGCTGGGACAATATGGAGGCATTGCTTCAAAGTCGGCCGCTACTAAGGCGTAAACAATGGCTTTTACTGGCACACATCAATTTGGCGCTTCTGAGTACCCGGGGAGAAGGTATATTACATGCGCTAATAAAGGTGGGAAATTAAAGGTGCGTGTGTAACACAAGTACAATGATGCTATTGGATTTTAGAAATGCCTTCAATCTAGTTGATAGAACTGCATTAATCGTATAGTTAGGACACATTGCCCCGACATTGCTCGATGGGTAGAGTTTTGTTATTCTTACCGCCAGGCTATATTACAACGACTCTATCCTATTTTATACCAATGTGTACAACAGGAGACCCTCTTGGTCCCCATTATTTGGTATTCTCTCAACTCCTACAAAAACTCTCGGTCAACATGATTTCCACACAATGCAATCTTGATTTTCATGCATGGTACATGGATGACGGTACCATTGCAGGTGATACACTAGAAGTGGCTAAGGCACTAAAACTACATACAAATAAGGACTCAAACGTTATTTATATGTAAACACAAAAATCAAATTTTCTCGCTATCAATGGATCCAAGGTGTCACAAGAAGGTGTTTTCAAAGCAGATATTGGCAGATCATCGAGGAGAGTAAAATCGCTAGAGGACATGCCACTTAGATGCTCAATTTTTAAAGTGACATCAGATTTAGCAGGCAGATAAAACTGTCCAGTTAATGGAGAAAATACAGCAGCCTACAAGACCCACAAGCAGGAATTACTTTGCTTAGAAACTGCACTCTGTTCCGAGACTCTACTTCTCACTCCGCACTACTAACCCTATCGCATTTACAGAAGCCACCAAATGGGTATGACAATTATATTTCTTCAATATATACGACGATCGATGGTTGGTGATGGGAAAGGTTTCGCCCGGGTAACAACAAAGATTGGCTACCTTGCCACTAAGGACTGGGTGGCTCTTGGCATCTGGGCTACACAATGGTGACACCTCCAAAGTATTGCTTTTAGCTTACACTCAAAACTACATACTTACAAGAAGCTATTCTACAACGACCATCTCCATCCGGATCCTAGCCCCGCATACGATCATGCCTCATACTTTCATGCAAGTTTGTGGATTATAGTCCTCCAATTTCAGCATTAAAAATATTGCCCCCATCCCATGAAATCATCACATGTTATACTTTTTCGTTGTCAAAGAGAACATTCCTCATTGTCAGCATGAGTGACCGAGAAACACTTATCCCAAGAATGTAACATGAGAGAACATGCAATGGACTTCGCCAAGGTCCACTTATTAGCTGGTTGAACCAAACAAGCAATGAGGCAGTTTCCTGCTCCATTCTCATGTACAGTTACCCTATTTGAAGCCGATAGCATTTCCCGTATGGGTGGCAAACCTACGGACATCTACGTTGCACTATGCACCCATTGTGCAAGCGAGCGGGTTTTGAAGTTCGCACATGATATGGCACGCGTGACGGCATCATAGATATCTTCCACAAGGTAGGGATACACTGCAAGGAAAGAAGTCTCCCTAGGATTGCAAACACGGGATGCAAAAGATCTTTTAAACCGGGACACATTTTCGCTTCACAATCGGGAAGATGGCGAAGATGTATGCTGACACACGGAGTCTCGCTATTCACCATCGCTGTAACCCGTAGTTTTACCTGCCATGCAATCAATGCCGCTGGGAGCTAAACAAAAATATTTGGATACATGTGCCGCTTTGGCTAGTGGGTTCAAAGCCCTAGAGAAGACTTAGTTTCGCTTCTCAAGAGATTAAGAAACCGCCTAACCAACAATGATGCAAATTTTAAATTTGGTAATTCTTTATTTCATAGATTATGGTTATTAAAAAGGTGTAGGCGCCCCAAATCGTAGCCCACAGGTTTTATTACCGCCATGTATCAATCTTCGTAAGTATATAATAATAATAATAATAAGAACGCCTCAAATTGGGGCCTTTTCACATCCCCGCTCCCAAAGTTTAACGCGCTTCCAGAGGTCCTACAGTTCGAGTCCCTAATGGCGTAATATTGCCGGGAATTAACATGGAAGGTAGTGTTAGTTTGCCCCCTTATGACACAATCTCGCCCCCATGCATGCCGTTCGGCTCCCCTTGGCAAGGTTCCCCATGAGGCCGTTGGTAGGCTAGCACGAATAACTTTGTTCAATTAATGTATTAGTATGTCGTTGGAGCTTAGCTTGTTAGGCTTCCAACTAGTTAATGTAATAATCGTTATCCAATAATTAATAATAATATTTACGATATAATAATAATAATAATAATAATAATAGTTGTTTTTCTTTGATTCTTCAGCGTTTTTGGTGTTTCAAGTAGGTATTTGAATTCCCGTTTTCATTGTTTGTAGAAAGGATTTTGTCGATTGGAGTTAGGCATCTTCTTTATTCAATTGGTAGAGGGGGTTTTCGAATTCGTGACTGATTAATTCAGAATTAGTGTTGTAGTATTTTGTTTCTTCCCTTCGCTTAATTCCTCTGTAAATTTTCATCTTTTCTTAATCCTAGGTCTTCAATCATCGTAATTGACATGCTACTTTGTGGGATTCTCAATTACTTTTGCAACCAGTGGTTTTGGGTATTTGTTTTAATGCTTTGGTGTTTCTCTTGAAGGTTTGTAGCAACCGAATTGGGAGTTTTTCGACTGTCTTAATAAGGAAACTCCTTCATTAAACTAGGGTTAAGGTTTTTTCTCAAGATACTTGACAAATAGGAAGTTGGCCGAATTAGTGATGGGTTTTGTGGTTTGACTGCAAGGAGTTTTCAACTACTAATTTTTCATTCCTACATTGGTGTATTGGAAAATTAGGGTTTTGAAAAATTAGGATAACATTTGTTGTTAAACCGGGTTTTGTTATTACTGTGCTTTTTCGATAAGTGAATCAAACTTCATGAGCAAGGTTTGAAGTATTGGATATTTTGAATTCATGGTGTTTTATTTTGTGTGTGGTTGAGAAACCTGAATCGGGGTGCAGATTTTTGTAATTAGGACTGAAGTGGGGATAATTGATAGGGCTTGTTTGAGGTCGTTTTGTTGTCAAGCTTTTCCTTCATGCGTGCTTGAGCGGAGGTTAATTGAGTATTTCTTTGTGCGGTTTTGTAGTTTTTAGTTATGCCTTGATTAGTCTTCTCTTAATTAGTGGAATGAGTATTTTAAGTCTTCAATTAGGAGCCTTGTTTACCTAATTTGAATTCTTAAATCCCATTCCTTGAATCTGAGTGATCTTAATCCCCGTTTGGGGTCGCGTTTTTTAAATATAATGATGGTGCAGGTCGGGAGGATGTATCTTCTTCAGTAATCCCAGGCCACCTCAATGATTGC
Organism: Papaver armeniacum; assembly: GCA_023531295.1. Classification (NCBI taxonomy): domain Eukaryota; kingdom Viridiplantae; phylum Streptophyta; class Magnoliopsida; order Ranunculales; family Papaveraceae; genus Papaver; species Papaver armeniacum. Next base: position 15,540 of record JAJJWW010016115.1, read on the forward strand.
AGCCGAGGATGTATCTTCGATTGGTACATGGGTTTTCCTCTTCCGATCCTCTTGTGAGAACAACGACTTGTAGATCTGGATGAGGCTGTCTTCACATCTGCTTCTGTCGGGGTAGATACGGGACCACCCAGGGCGATGCACCGTTTCATTGTCATTTTCGAAATCTGATGATTGCCATGATGGTGTCAATGGTAAAAAGGATATCTTCAGGGTCTCCTTGTACAAACACCTCGGGACGAGACATTTTCCAACCATAGAATGTAAAGAGATTTGAGAGAGAAAGACTACGTACACAATTACCCATTTCGGGGCACGGGAAAATGTTCGACAAAATTGCGAGATGTGGCTGTGATTGCTCGCTGCATGCATTAACTCTTGGAAACGACTTTTGCGTTGTGTCAAGAATGATATTATACCCATGCCCCTTCAATGGTGTCACTATAGACTTTGATTCACGCGTGGAGAGACTGCGAGCCGGTCATTGGGCCTTCCTGCGAAATGGCAGATGAGGAAGATACTTTCACCCTTTCTCTTGATACTCTTAATTTGTTATTTGAAACAATTTACTACGTGACTAGCATCCCCCCTGATGCGGACTTGAGTTTCCAGAACCCTTAAAACGTCTGCGGACAAAGTTACGGCTAACACCAATGACTTAGCTGGCATTAGTTTAGGTTGCTCTTGCTACCAATATGCACCCCTCAATCTCTATACTCCAAAAAGTTCATCGGAAAGATCAGGTACGCGGAAGAGGTTGCAAACATCTTCGATTCAACAGGCACTTGCCAAATGGAAGGAGCCACAAGGTTATATCTCCATTATTCAACAACTGCTTGACCTTTCAGCACAGTCTCTAAAGAAGCAATATCACGGCGAGCGCAAACCTAAGAATTCTAACGTAGAGGCATGCGGGAAAAAACTTAGCTACGGCCACTACACCGCAGCCATACGCATATTATCTTCCAATGGAGTTGCCCGGCAAACTCGGACACTCTACGAGGTCTTGCAACAACAACACCCCTCTGCACCACCTCTATCATACACGTGAGACAATTTCGATGCCCCACTGCAATGGGCGACGTTAAATGCTGTTCTAGCTGCCATAAAGAGTTTCCCAAGGGCACCTCATGCGGTAGGGATGGTCTACGAGCGCGGCATTCTTTGGATGCTCTCGGCTGACCTGCAGTGACCGTGATCGGATGAGCTTTTAATGTCCATGACAGGTGTCGTAAACTTATGGCTCTCTGGTCGCTGCCCTTCAGCCCTTGGAGAATTCATAGCTAGCGCACCTTTGACACCTTTGCTTAAAACAGACGGTGGTGTTAGGCCGATTGCTGTCGGCACAATTTGGAGGAGGCTCTGCTCAAAGATTGCCGCGACTTCGATCGATAAGGAGTTGGCGTGTACTTGGGAAACCATCAGTTTGGGGTTGGTATCCCGTGCGGTGGTGAAGGTATTCTCCACTCAGTAAACAGATTGCTCGAACAAAGGGGTAAGCAAACTAATCTGACAATGCTACTTGTAGACTTCTCTAACGCTTTTAATCTTGTTGATCGCTCTGTAATGATTAGTGAAGTCCGAAAGATATGTCCCAGCATTTCAAAATGGGTAGAATTTTGTTATGCCAAGCCAGCGAGGTTATACTACAATGAGGCAATCCTGTCATCTGCCCAAGGCGTCCAGCAAGGGGATCCACTCGGTCCACTGCTTTTTGCACTTACGTTACATCCACTTGTGTGTAAAATTGCATCACAATGCCAATTGGATCTCCATGCGTGGTATCTAGATGATGGAACAATAATTGGTGATACTCTGGAAGTTGCTAAAGCCTTAAATATCATACAAGCGGAAGGGGCACAACGAGGTCTATTTCTTAACATAGACAAAACCGAAGTGTTCTGGCCAACAACAGATCCAAGAAGCATACAGGACGGTGTTTTTCCCAGCAATATTCATCGACCAACTCAAGGCGTGAAATTGCTTGGAGGCCCAGTTAGTTTAAACGACCAATTCTGCAGCAACATGATTCTTCAGCGTGTCGACAAAACTATTCAGCTGATGCAGGCAGTCAAGAACCTCAAAGACCCACAAAGTGAGTTACTGTTGTTGCGTAATTGCACAGGTGTATCGAGGTTATATTTCACAATGAGAACTACTAAACCTCAAGTCTTATCCCAGGCGGCAACAACCTACGACTCACACTTACTTGAATACCTGAGACATCTCATAGCAATGAGATGAATTAACAGGTTCGACGACGTGTGCCACACTACCCATCATGTAGTGCAGGTCCTAGCAATACGTAG
>JAJJWW010016116.1:0-24009 GCA_023531295.1 Papaver armeniacum
ATAATTTTAGTTGGGTAAGAATCAAAATTCCAATCATTTTTATTGCTTTTGAACCAATTAAAGTTAGAATTTCATTACATTAGAGATTGAAAAATAAGCTTTAGAACTAAATTAGGTTGAATATTTCTCAACCGTAGGATTGATTGACGGTGGAAAAACATTAATTTCCTCCCAACCAAATACAATTTTTATGGTTAGGTTTTCCTACGGATATTAAATTTTCAAGAAATTCAAAATCAAAATTTTTCTAACTGCGCACAAAACTATATTTTCACAATTTTCCCAAACGTCGAGTTACCTAACTTTGTATGTGGTTGGAAAACCTAACCTTAAATTAACCTGACTTCGTGTATAGTTGGGAAAATATGAATTCCACATATATTTTGTACTCCCTCCGTACCGCATATATAGGCGGAGTAGTCAAAATCTCTTATAAAAATTAAGAATTCTTTTTGATTTTATAAATTTCTATGTTTTTTCCTGTTTTACCCTTGATTATATTCCCAATGTTAGAGACATACCCTAAATTATGATGATTCCAAACAAAAAAATAAGGGTAGTACAAGTAAAAAATCGTTTTGAAATTAGGACTTTCACTTTATATAGTGGTACAAGGAAAAATGGAAATTCCGCCTATATAATAGGTGCAGAGGGAGTATATGGTTAGGAAACCTCACCGTAAGTTCAATCTTCGGAAACAATTTATTCGAAATATTAACTACAGATTAAATGATTAATCTGATTTTATTACTAATCTTATCACTAATTTTATTTAATTTAGTTTATCTTATCATTAACATCAGTTAATCATTTCGATAAGGGTTTTGGAATTACTATTTATTCTTTGATTTTTCATCATCTTGTGAGCCTTTAAAACCAAAATTTTGTAGCCCCTACAATAGCTTTGTAAAACAAACAGTTGATGAGCACAGAATAATAAAGAAACATGAGTTTGTTTAATACTCCCTCTATTTTGAGATACTTTCATTTTTTCCAGAAACAGAAAGAGTATCAAAGTAACATACAAAAGAAAACGGTTTATGAGTAACAATAACTCAGAATTAGGAAGACACCAACCTCCAAATCAGAAAATATAGGCAAATCTCCCCCCCAAAAAAAAAAAAAAAAAAAATTGTCGAATGTATGAAAATCCTTTACATTAATACAACTAAAACCCCAAATCGTGTTGGGTTTATTTGGATTTATCAAAATTAAAATAAGAACAACCCATTTTAAAACCTAAGAAAAAGGAATAACAAATTTTGTATATAAAAACGAGAACAAATCTCACCTTTTTGATGCAATTTAATCGGTAGATGCATTTAAGGATCTCCAAAGGAAGATGAAACCCGGGGAAGGGGAAGGATTAATGATATGGATGCGGGGAGAGACAGTAAGGATGGATTTTTTTTTTCTTTTTTTTCCTTAAGTAAGTGAGTGCAGTTTCCACTAGATGCGATAGAGTTGGGCTCCATATAATATGGTTGCTTAGTTTTCTCCACCATCTCAATCTCTCCTCACCATAAAAGAACATTAATGCATCTGTGATTATAACTGAGTTTTTGTTCTTACAACTTGGTAATGCACATACATTTATAGGTGATTTCTTTGTTTGAATGCAGTTGTAGTTCAAGTGTACTTGAAGAATTTACTTGATATTCATCCACTACTTTCAACTGTCGAAAATATGTATAGCATGATACTACAAGCCATTATAGCGTGATTTATTGGTTCATAAACTTTTAGTCCGAACTTCCTTTGTATTTTGATGGTAAAATTTTCAACGACGAAGAACTTGATTTAAAATGAGTTTTGTTTTTCAATCACTAGAAACTTCTTTTGTGTTTTCATCCCTAAATAGGCGTATTCTTACCACACTTTGTACGTTTTCCAAGTTTCTCTCACAAACTCTTCAACCACTTCAATCTTCCAACATGTTTGAGCTTAAATCCAAACATGTCATCTTCCCCTTAAGCTCAAACATCACCACCCAACTTTCTTTGTCATTCCTAAGCTTCGACCCGATCACCTTAATCAAACTTTACTAGTCCTGACTGCAATACCAGCTTTGATCCTCTATCAAAATGTACCAATCCTCTGACTACAATACCAACTTTGATCCTTTCGTCTTTTTCGAATCAATGACTTAACCCTTCAAATCAACCACTTACCCAAAAACTTCTTACCTCAACAAAAAACAAATCTGCTATCTGCAACGTCTCTGACAGAAAACATCACACGTTTTTATTGTCATCTTTCTTTGTCACAAATTGTGACCATTCTTTTGTCACACTACATTAACTCTGTTACAACTCCGCGTAACAACTCTTACGTAACAACTCTTTTGTAACAATTCTTTTGTAGCTGCTTCAGTAATAACTACTCTGTCACATACGTAACAATACGCTCTTGTGATTGTTCTTTGTAACACATCACATATTGTAACAAACTTCCAATAACACTTTTTTGAACCGATAAACGATCAATCAGCAAAACCCTTGTCAAACCATTGTTGATTTCTTCTCAGCAGCAGTAACTAGTTTGCTTCATGGAATCTCGTATCCGATCACTTGGACGTCAAAAAAAGTTCTCAACATGACCATTAAACCATAGCTACGAAACATGGCGACAACAATAACAATAGTATATCATCATCTCTGCGTGCATGTTCTTCTTTGTATTCTCTTCCATCGAGGTTTCATCACCAGATCGAGCTCTTTCTCGGTCACCATCACGATCACCACCAATGACCTCATGGCGTGCTTTCGAGCACTCCAAAGAATCTCTAAGCACCCATCATCATCAATGGAGGTCATCACGCCATCAATCACCACCGATAAACTCAACTTTTTATCCACAAAGACGAGCATCTTCCTCGTATGCTAAAGACAAACTCTCTTTCTCCGTAATCGTGATCAAACACCAAATCGCCTGATCATCACCAGCTCGAGCATCACCATCTCTTATCACTTTCATCATAGCACAACTACGGGGTATCATAGTCAACAACAGCAGCTCGAGCTTCCTTGTCAACGTGATCATCATCGTCTTGATCGGGCAATCAATACAAACCCTAACTTCACCATCTGGATTTTTTTACCTCCTCTTGTCCCTTGGTGAAGACTCACACGGACACGACTTGCATCAGGTTTTGAAGCAGCAACTGCAATAGCAACAACAACTTTCACCTTGCTCACGTTCCTCCATCTCCATTACTGCCTTGCTTGCAAACGAATATTCCAGCAACAATAAATTTTTTTTGAACAATGCACCCATACAAACAAATCTTTCACGAACACTAAGGACACCAACACAACACCAAGGCTTTGACAAGTCTTCAACTTCTTTCTTCTTCACGTAAACATCCAAACAATGATTTTTTTAAAAAAAACCCTAAAACGAAAAACAATGAAAAAACTTCTCCAACACTTTCTCCTTATCCTCTCCCTTCCTCTCACCTTGCTCTGATACCAAATGTAGGATCAAGCAAGAGAGAGGAGAGCTCAACGCGGAAGCAAATAAACGATTACATTGATAATCAGTTTGGTGTACATTAACTCATGGCTTAACTGCCTACTTATAGTCTCACAAACTTGACAATCACTCAAAATAATTTCCTAATAAAAGCAAACTTTCAAATAAAGCACACATTCCTAACATAAAACAAACTCTAAATAGAACTCTTCTAGAACTCTCTAGAACTCAAAGCACCTTGATTCTCAAGTAAGATCGTCTTCCAAATATGACACGCAGTGTCAACAGTTCCTGTTGATCCAACTTGATTTGCGTCAAGCTGCAGAGTTGATCCCCTCGACCCGTGTCAACAACACTTGTTGATCCAAAGCTCAAATCACCATATCTTGGTTTAACTTCCAGCAATCTCCCAACACACATATTTTGAGCATACTAATCAATACTTTTTTTAGGAAGGCTATTATTGGGGCGTCACACTCCAATAGAGGGGCTTCACTTGGATTCTTAGTGTCCAAAAAAGTGATTATGGGATATCCTTACACATATACAAAATTTCTAGATTACCACCCTTAACTAAAATAGAAACTTAAAACCTAATCTTTTCTATTCTAATTCAACAAAAAAACCGCTCCTCTTCTTATCTTTCTTCTCTTCCTCTCCTCCACAAGTAACTTCAACTTAAATTCATTTCATCGTTAGGTAATAATCGAACAAACACATCTTTGTTTACTCGTTTTTGTGCTTAAATGAAATTGAAGTAAAATTAGGTTTCAAGAATGCTTTCGCTAGTGTTACGTGCGGGTTGGTCTAGGTTTCCAAACGTAAACTTTGATATTGAAGAACTTACGTGCAGGTTCGTGTTGAATTGAACTCGTAAAATAGGAATTGCATGTAGTCTTACGTCCCGGGTTTTGTTTGAATCGGACGTAAAATGTAGTTTACGTCTAGGTATTGTTTGAATCAAACGTAAAATGTAGTCTTATGTCTAGGTTTGGTTTGAATCAAACCGTAAAATATAAAATGTAGTCTTACGTCTGGTATTGTTTGAATCAAACGTAAAATGTAGTCTTACGTCTAGGTTTGGTTTGAATCAAACCGTAAAAGAATATTTTACGTCCAGGTTTGGATTTATTCCAAACGTAGAAGTTGATTTTACGTCCAGGTTAGGATTAATTCCAGTTAGAATTAAGATTAACTAAATAAGGGTTGTTTAGTCAATACAAAATTATTTGAGATAAGGGGTTTTTGATATTACTTATGGATGACTTGTTTTTGTCCTATTAGGTGACGCCCCTCTATTGGAATGTGACGCCCCAATAATAGCCTTCTTTTTTAGCGCGTCTAGTCATTCTTGTCTTTATTTTTGTCGATGGTCACATGGCATTCAGTGACTGGTCACATACTTCCGTATACGACTGATCATTTTCCAAAAAGGGTTTTTCCGTTCTTGGTTGGTTTTACAGTTCATTCACCATATGCTCCCTATGGTGAGTTATTAATTATGATCAAAAAACAGTAAGAGCTCCAAGGTATATTTATGTAGCTCCGTTTTTTTAACACTCAATTTCTTTACAAACAAATAAATACAAAATTTTCTCAAGAAAAAAAATAAAATAAAAAATCATTTCACTATACCAAATTAAAGCCCTCATAGTGTGATTACTGTTTGTACCCAAAATTGTTTTTGGGCACGAAACACGATGAATAGATGATTTGGTGTGTATTTATGGCTAGGAGACGAATTGAGGAACAAATAAAAGAGACACAGGTTTTACGTGGTTCGGCATGGTTTGCCTACATCCACGGGCGAATCCCTTGGGAGTGATTTTTTACTCGATAATAATTACATTCTCGTTTTTTCTCTCTCCGGCCCCCCCTCCCGATTTTCGCTCTCCCTTATTTATACGGTTTCATATCTAAATATAAACATAAATTACATGCTTCGCTCATTCATGCCTCCATCATCAATTACGTATGAAACAGTGGAGTTAATTCGCATGTATGAAATCGTCTTTGAATTAGTCTTGCATGGCGGCTAACTGCGCTTAGTACTCTTGCATGGTGACTTTTTCAATTAGTACTTTGCATGGCTGAAAGCTAACTGTAAATTCAATTTACATGAAATCGCACAATTATGTTTCCATGATAAATTTCGCATAAATGATGGTGACGATATTGGTGGACATTTGTTGGATGGACGGTGAATCGCACGGGTAGGGACTAGCTTGATGGTTCGAAGGAGCATGATGGTAGCGGTGTGATGGAGGAAATTTTTGGAAGCATGGTTGGAGAGCGGGTTGGCGGCGTGGAAGAGTTTCGGGCGAGAATTGGTTAGCGGCATTCGGCTACAAGGCGAAAATTGGCTAGGGGTGCGGCCCGGCTTCGATACTTGATCGACGGTTGACTTTGACTATTGATTGGCCGTTGACTTTGACCATTGACCTTGACCGAGACGTTGACTTTGACAGTTAACCGACTTTGACCATTGACCCGATGCATGCGGGCGGGTGCGGCTCTGGTTGACTGGTTAGAGGGTTTGGATGAGGACCAAAGATGATTCAAGTATCAATTTGGCCCATTAGGTGGTATTTTTACTTATGGTACAAACATCGCCCCCCTCTTAACCTCCAACTTGTTGGGGTTAAGAAAATCTCGTTTTCCTTAGTCAATGACAAAACTCGCTTTGATGTGGATTAATCGTGTTGGGCGATTGGAACTTCCCTTGTTGTTTGCGGAAATCACAATCGCAGACGCCCCAAGTGTGGCTATTGTATTTGGGAGGTCCGTGGGAAACAGTTGAGCATGAACCTTGTTGTATGCAAAATCGGGATCAAGGTGACGTTATGTAACGGCGTGGATGTTTGAGCGGGTGGTATTGTGAGTGGCGATAATTGCGTGTACAATCGAAGCTGCGGTTGTTGCGTTTAATTTGACTGCGATGGTACGAAAAGCATCCTATCTGTTAATGAGCAAAACTCGGGTAGTAATAGGATTGAGCAAAAGATGAAGTACGCGTTGATCACTTGCGCTACGTGAAGCGTAGTAAAGCTCAGCCTATTTGCAGACTACTGATCAAGTGAATGCGCAGGATTGCCAACATAGTTGGATCTGCGTGCGGCGAGCAAAATTACACTCACAGGCGAACTGCGATCGCTGACTAGCGTAGGATATCTGACGTATAGCGGAGGTACCAGCGACAGCGACAAATTTAGCTGCGGCAGCTGCGTCGATCCGGACTACGAGGATATCGCGAACATACGCGATTCGAGACGACATCTGCCGTCAGTGAAATGCAGGTAATGACGAGCAAAATTGATCGCACAGCGGTGCGATCAAGTGGGACTGCGAGAACGAGCATAGTCGATCCGATCGACTTCGATCAATTTGGAATGCAGCGACATCGTAACAAAGTTATCACGCACCATGATGACGATCGATGGTAGCGACAATGACTATGAGCATCATTGTCTGCATCAGATCAGTATGATCAGGTGGAATGCGACGACAACGAACAAAGCTACAACTTCTTATTTGGTGGCCGATTAGTCGATAAGTAACAACTCTAGGGATTTGGACTTAAATAGTTCGATAAACATAGGTGTAACAGTTACAAATAAAATTGAGTCAGACATCATTTCGTCAATCCCAGAGTGCCGTAGATCGATTCGTCAAGCGAGTACATAATTAAGTAGCAAAAAAATCGATTTTGCATCATGATGTTATTTTAACAAGTTGTAGAAAGTGGTAGTAAAAGTTCGCTTCAACTCGGACTTGAAGATTTGATTTAAGAAAATACTAAAAACAAAGAAAATATATTCACAAGTTTGTCACAAAATCGAGAGATAAGACTCCGGGATTCCACCATAAAATTCATTCATGCGATTCATATATTTATTCTAGACAATTATAGCTCAAATAATAATAAAATATTGACTCTATGTTTTGCCAAGGTAGAGTTTTGAAAAGCAACTTGTTGTATATATCTTAAGCATGGGATATCAAAATACTTAACCTATGTATAACCCATCAATTGAAATCACAACCATTCAATAAAAACAATAAAACAATTAACAATCCATGCAAAAAGTCATGAAAGAATTAAATATAATTACCACACGCATGAAATATGGCTTCCTCCGTCATCCCAGTATTAGGGTTTAGCTCCTCATGGTAAAAACATGCTCAAAATAATAAATCATGGCTCAAAAGGTGTTTTTATTGAAGAGGAGTAATAATGCGGAGAATTAACGCTTGATGGTCGTTACAATATTTGATGTTACAATTTTATAAGATCATTGAGAACGATAGATTTAAAGGGGATTTGGTTTGCGATAGTCAGTGTTGGTCCAATGTTCTAAGGATTAGGGCTCTGGAAATGGGTTGCCCCTTAGTAATTGAGGTACCCCTTATCCAAAATGGGGTTCCGTATAGTAATTTTCTCCCACGAGCGCAAAAACCACTTTTCGAGCAAATTTCGCCGCAAAAGCTTGTTTCTCCAAAAAAACCTACAAAGACATAAAATACCAAAATAAGCGCAAAATCGAAAGTACTAACATTACGGAGAGAATTGAGACTAAAATGGACACATAAATGCATCTATCAAATAACTCCAAACTTATTATTTGCTAGTCCCGAGCAAAATCAAATCAACAAAATAAAATCCTAACTCACTGTCGCAGGCATCGTCGATTGCATTTAGCGTATGCAATAAACCTTTAAACCCCTAGGTGTCCCTAGTGGCCGAGTTATAGTCTTGGGAGGGCTTACAAGAGATACACCGACAAAACCTTTACACTCCATACCCTAGCTATCTACGCAGAACCTTGGAAGGCACTAAAGAATCTCCTTGGTTGGCATACTTATTGACTACATGAGGAAGTACCCCGACGCGAAATTCCAATTGTTGTACACGAGTTTGCACTCAAGCATACTAAAATTCATATATAAGTCACGAGCTCTACTCGGATAGTTTACGGACATCATAATGTGAGTCAACCAATCACATGGATAGATTAAGAAATGGATATAGAAAAAAACATAGATGGTTTTTATATTTACTAAGTGAATGGTGTTTCCCATATCAGTCTGAAGGCCTCCGCCAAAATGAACCTATCCTAATGGACTGAGATACTAGTCTGACTAATATCAACACTTTGGCATATACAAAGGGAACCGGTGGTCGATAATCCTAAATCTAGGTCAACACAATGGCATATCAAGGGTTCAGGTGGTCGACTTTATTGAATTTATTCCGGTTGGTACGATGGTCTGGTCTCGATTTTTTCTTTTTTTCTTTTTTTCAACTTCTTTTTTTTTCTTTTTTTTTTTCACTTTTTTTTTTTTTTTTTTTTTGGTATCTCAATCACTCTAATTCACCCTAGCACCGTAACAACTTGATTCGTGAGCCCCACCTAATCACTTAGAGAAACATAGTTTAAAAACAAAACAAAATAAAAACGAAGTGAAAAGGACTCAACGAGATATGGTGAAACTATCATGTTATTTCTAACACTCGAGGCTCGTGCTTTTATGAATAGACTCTTTAGATGTTGCCATCTAATCAGATTGGTTCCTTAACTCTTACAACCAAAATGCTTCCATCCACTTAGATTGGTTAGTGTCATCCTTAATAAGCATAAATTTCTAGGCTCTGGAGTTTATTTATTGCAACTAAAACATTCTCCCATACCCCCAAACTTAAATCTAACATTGTCCTCAATGTTCTAAAGATAAAATTAAAAGCATGAACATGGAGAAAGCGTACCATTTGAAGTAAAAGAGTTAAGGAAAGATATTATCGTGTCGCATGAATATTGGGTTACCTCCCAAGAAGTGCTAAGTTTAAAGTCTTGCCGAGACCAAGAAAGGATTAGTCACCTCAAAAAATCATAAAGTAATAGCCGAAATATGCGTGGGCCATCAAAACCAAATAGAGCTATCACAAGTAAAAGGAATCTGCAACATGCCAAAGAAAATTAACAAATAATGCACACACTTGTCTAGTTTTCCTGTTTAAGACAACTACATCTAGTTGTGGTTCGAGTTCGGGAGCTCTATAACCGGGGTCGAGATAAAATATTTTCATGTGTTGCATTTCCTCAAAGCTAAGATCCGGTTCGGGTTGTAAAGTCAGCAAAAACTCAAATAAGAACTTAGAAGCACATAATAATAACCTGAATAATTACGGATCCTTAAAGTCAATCGATTTTACTCGCACAATTGACCACGGTAAACTGGCGGTCAATCATAAGAAAATGTGTCGTTTTCTATTCTCCTAAAATAATTAGGTTTGGTCTAGAACTTAATAACTGACACATTTTGAACTCATACATTCCCACAATTGGTTGAAAAATATTTAGTGGGAAAACAAAATCAGTAAGGTAACCACATCAACCAGAGGATGGGTTTCTAACAACCGAACTTTCCTATGGACATCACTAGGTTCGGAGAAAACGTGTATGAAGATAATCTTTTAAAATGGTTGAGGCACATATGTCAAGTCCCAAGTGAGGGACCTTTCTAAGAGTTAAGGCACATGGAGAATGATAATCACCCCCAAACTTAGAGTTTTCGGTGTCTCTAGAAAGACTAGTCACAACTTCCTAATTTCAAGGTCATCGATTCCAAAATGGTCAATTGATTCTTCTAAGTCGGGTTCATCCTCACTCATCTCTACGAGTTCATTTTCTTTGTCTAAGACTAATGTTTTTAAATCGCTAGACTCTAAAACAATATTCTCAGAATAAACTCGTTCCCCTCAAAACTATCATCGGCTTCGTAATCATAAGGAAATACTACATCGTCTAAAATCGGGGTATCTCTAGTCAAATCCTTGTCCTTTTGAATAGGTGAATAATTATTAAAATTATTTGGATTTGAACTAGAAACATTATCATTATTAAGCTCAATTGGAGTAACAAATTCACGATCACTATGCCTACTTATTTCAAATTCTTCATCAACACTATCCTCATCATAATCATCATTATAATAACATGAAAATGGTTGAACCTCATCTAAACAAGTAGTGTTACCAATTTTATCCTCGTCATCTTGATTATGCAAATAACTATCCTCATTTTCAAGGGTATTATTGGAAACACCGTATTGGAAATCAAGATTATTTCGAGCAATTCTTTCGTTCGTCCTCCGCTATCATCTTGAGGGATTCTTCTAAGAAAGTTCTCTTTCGTCATAAACTAAATTATTCATCTTAGCTAACTTACGTGTCGACTCCTCTAATTTCTCGAGAGACTCTTAAAAGAGAAATATAAGAATTTTGCTCGTATGACTTGGGTCAGTGTGTGGATAGTAATTGGGCTCATCATGGTATGAGCCATAACCTTGAAAAGGCCGATGTTCCCAACCACTATTCACACTATGGTCAAAGTAGTAACGTCCATTTTGAAACCGAGTCGGATATTCGTTGTATTGGCTATTGTAATACCAGTTCGACATTCTATTTGCAGGGTGTGAGTTTACACGTAATAAAACCTTTGTGGGTGGATAGAGTCTTACCTCCTGTACCCGGGCAGGCGATGAACCGTTGAAGTCGACTCGGACCCACCGACTCTATGTCGGTGTACAGAACCCGAGAGGCCGAGAACTTGGTATCAACCTGTCGTCCTTCCTTCAAACAGGTTATATTTAATTTTTAACCCTTCCTTAGGGGTTTTAAAATAATGTCCAAGTCCAAAAAGAAAAAAAAAAGAAAAAACAAAGTCCAAAAAAGTGTCCAAAATAAAAATAAAAATTACAAAAATACAACCCTATTTACAGTTTCTAAAAATAAAACAAAATACAAAATCTTCATCACTCCTTTTGGATTCCTCTTTTCTTTCCTTCTTTGGCTTCGCTTTCCTTTTATAGCACTTTTTATTTCCTTGTAGCTTTGCTCCAAATCTTAAAAGAATCGAAAAATACCAAAGGCGTAAAAGAGAACAAAAAATAATAAAAATAAAAATAAACCTAAAACAAATCTAAATACAAGTCCGCGTAGGCGGCGCCAAAAATTGTTGTAGTTTTGAATTGTTGTAGAAAGTGGTAGTAAAGTTCGTTCAACTCAGACTTGTAAAGATTTGATTTAAGAAAATACTAAAAACAAAGAAAATATATTCACAAGTTTGTCACAAAAATCGAGAGATACTGAGACTCGGGATTCCACCATAAAATTCATTCATGCGATTCATATATTTATTCTAGACAATTATAGCTCAAATAATAATAAAATATTGACTCCTATGTTTTGCCAAGGTAGATTTTGAAAAGCAACGATTTGTATATCTTAAGCATGGGATATCAAAAGACTTAACCTAAGTATAACCCATCAATTGAAATCACAACCATTCAATAAAACCATAAAACAATTAACAATCGATGCAAAAAGTCATGAAAGAATTAAATATAATTACCACACGCATGAAATATGGTTTCCTCTGTCATCCCAGTGTTGGGGTTTAGCTCCTCATTGTAAAAACATGCTCAAAATAATAAATCATGGCTCAAAAGGTGTTTCTATTGAAGAGGAGTAATAATGCAGAGAATCCGCAACGCTTAATGGTCGTTACAATAGCTGATGTTACAATTTTATAAGACTGCTGGGAACGATAGATTTCTGGTGTAGCTGGTTTGCGAGAGTCAGTTTTGGTCCAATGTTCTAAGGATTAGGGTTCTTGAGAACGACACTTTTCTAGTGTCGTCTGCAACTCCTTCTCTTCTTCTTCTTCTTCCTTCTCTTCTTCTTCCTGCTGCTGCTATAACTCCTCTGCAGCCTCTCTAATCTTCTCTGCCGGTCCCCTAAAATCTCGACTCCCTCATTGGACTTAACAGCATCCCTTTTATACACAACAGACGCCGAAAATCTTTTTGATATCTCTTTTTCTTTCAACCCAAGTCACCAGACTTTATTCATTCCCTTTTTATCTCACGTACCTTCCCTGAATCTTTACGCGTCACCTGAGCTGTCACAACTCTCCCAAAGATAGAAATAAGTCATAACGAGAAGATATTCTTCCAAAGCCACCACGTATCTTCCAAATATAAGCCGAAACTTCCCATAACTTTCATAGCCCCTGTTTTGTCGAGAACTAATGCTAATCCTCTCCTGTTTAGATTTAATTTCTATTACCATCCCTGTTTCATCAAACCAGGCCCAAACCAATCAATACCCACGATAAACTCCATGAAATTCTCTCACAAAACACAAAACAGAGAACCCGATATTATTCTCCCCTGTTAAAAGAAATCCGGATTATCCAGGCCAAGTTTCTTGATTTAATCAAGCATACCAGGCCAGTTTACTCCATTCAAGTCCGGACCAATGAATTTTGGTGATTGAATCTCCTCAGAACATCATGAAGAATCCAAACAAACTCGAGAACAACTATCCTCCCCTGTTTTGGTTCACTCGATAATCTATCCCAATTTTATCGATTCCATCGTTTATACCATCCCTGTTTAGCTCTAATAAGTCTTCCCAAGAAGTCTCAATGATTGAATCCTCACCTAAAACACGTCCAAATCACAAACCCTAACTATAGGTGGAAGAATAAATTTTCCCCGCCTTTTTCGGAATTTGAATTTGAGAAGAAGGTGCCCCTTATCCAGTGTTGGGGTGCTAATAGCCAATGCTGGAAATGGGTTGCTCCTTAGTAATTGAGGTACCCCTTATCCAAAATGGGGTTCCGTATAGTAATTTTTCTCCCACGAGCGCAAAAACCACTTTTCGAGCCAATTTCGCGCAAAAAGCTTATTTCTCCAAAAACACCTACAAAGACATAAAATACCAAAATAAGCGCAAAATCGAGTACTAACATTACGAGAATGTGAGACTAAAATGGACATAAATGCGTCCATCAAATACCTCAAACTTATTATTTGCTAGTCCCGAGCAAATCAAATCAACAAAATAAAATCCTAACTCACTGTCGCAGACATCGTCGATTGCATTTAGCGTATGCAATAAACCTTTAAACCCCTAGGTGTCCCTAGTGGCCGAGTTATAGTCTCGGGAGGGCTTACAAGAGATATACCCACAAAACCTTTACACTCCATACCCGAGCTATCTGAGAACCTTGAAGGCACTAAAGAATCTCCTTGGTTGGCATACTTATTGACTACGGGAGGAAGTACCCACGTCGAAATTCCAATTGTTGTACACGAGTTTGCACTCAAGCATACTAAAATTCATATATAAGTCACAAAGATCTACTCGGATAGTTTTGGACATCATAACTAGTAGTCAACCAATCACATGGATAGATTAAGAAATGGATATAATAAAAAACATAGATGGTTTTGATATTTACTAAGTGAACGTTGTTTCCCATATCCAGGTCGAAGGCCTCAGCCAAATGAACTATCCTAATGGATTTGAGATACTAGTCGTAATATCAACACACCGGCATATACAAGGGAACCAAAGGTCGATAATCCTAAATCTAGGTCAACACAATGGCATATACAAGGGTTCAGTGGTCGACTTTATTGAATTTATTCCGGTTGGTCTGATGGTCTGGTCTTAATTTTTCTTTTTTTCTTTTCTTTCAACTTCTTTTTTTCATTTTTTTTTTCACTTCTTTTTTTTTTTTTTTTTGGTATCTCAATCACTCTAATTCACCCTAGCATTGGTAACAACTTGATTCGTGAGCCCCACCTAATCACTTAGAGAAACATAGTATAAAACAAAACAAAATAAAAACGAAGTGAAAAGGACTCAACGAGATATGGTGAAACTATCATGTTATTTCTAACACTGAGCTCGTGCTTTTATGAATAGACTCTTTAGATGTTGCCATCTAATCGGATTGGTTCCTCAACTCCTACAACCAAAATGCTTCCGTCCACTTAGATTGGTTAGTGTCATCCTTAATAAGCATAAATTTCTAGGCTCTGGAGTTTATTTATTGCAACTAAAACTTTCTCCCATACCCCCAAACTTAAATCTAACATTGTCCTCCATGTTCTAAAGATAAAATTAAAAGAATGAACAAGGAGAAACGTACCATTTGAAGTAAAAGAGTTAAGGAAAGATATTACCGTGTCGCATGAATATTGGGTTACCTCCCAAGAAGTGCTAAGTTTAAAGTCTTCGACGGACTAAGAAAGGATTAGTCACCTCATAAAATCATAAAGTAATAGCCTAAATATTTGTGGGTCATCAAAACCAAATAGAGATTATCACAAGTAAAAGGAATGCAACATGCCAAGAAAAATTAACAAATAATGCACACACTTGTCTAGTTTCATTTTAAGACAACTACATCTAGTTGTGGTTGGGTTCTGTGGCTCTATAACTGGTCGAGATAAAATATTTTCATGTGTTGCATTTCCCTCAAAGACTAAGATCCGGTTAAGGTTGTAAAGTCTGTAAAAACTCAAATAAGAACTTAGAAGCACATAATAATAACTTTGAATAATTGCGGATCCTTAAAGTCAATCAGTTTTGACTCACACAATTGACCACGATGGCAAGCGGTCAATCATAAGAAAATGTGTCGTTTCTATTCTCCTAAAATAATTAGGTTTGGTCTCGTAACTTAATAAGCGACACATTTGAACTCATACATTCCCACAATTGGTTGAAAAATATTTAGTGGGAAAACAAAATCAAACAGGTATCATAGCTTTGGGCTAACCACACTCCAACCAGGAGGATGGGTTTCCCAATGTGAACTTTCCTATGGACATCACTAGGTTCGGGAAAACGTGTATGAAGATAATCTTTTAAAATGGTTGAGGCACATATGTCAAGTCCCAAGTGAGGACCTTTCTAAGAGTTAAAGGCACATGGAGAATGATAATCACCCCCAAACTTAGAGTTTTCAAAGTGTCTCTAGAAAGGCTAGTCACAACTTCCCTAATTTCAAGGTCATCTGATTCCTGAAAATGGTCAATTGATTCTTCTAAGTCAGGTTCATCCTTACTCATCTCTACGAGTTCATTTTCTTTGTCTAAGACTAATGTTTTTAAATCGCTAGACTCTAAAACAATATTCTCAGAATAAACTCATTCCTCAAAACTATCATCAGCTTCGTAATCATAAGGAAATACTACATCGTCTAAAACGGGGGTATCTCTAGTCAAATCCTCGTCCTTTTGAATAGGTGAATAATTATTAAAATTATTTGGATTTGAACTAGAAACATTATCATTATTAAGCTCAATGGAGTAACAAATTCTGATCACTATGCCTACTTATTTCAAATTCTTCATCAACACTATCCTCATCATAATCATCATTATAATAACATGAAAATGGTTGAACCTCATCTAAACAAGTAGTGTTACCAATTGTATCCTCGTTATCTTGATTATGCAAATAACTATCCTCATTTTCAAGGGTATTATTGGAAACACTATATCGCCCCCACTTAATCTTGTAACTCGTTGGAGGATTAAGAAGTTTGGGTTACCTGAAGTTTGGATTTTCAGAAGCTGAATACTGCATTGCATTTAGGTGCTATGTAACTCGCCCCCAAGCGTATGGAGTGTTACGCAGCTCTCCCCAAAAGAGTTATTTCATATCATGAGGTGCTACATATCTCGCACCCAAGTGCTACTCAGTCACATTAAAGTGATATGCAACTCGCCCTCAGAAGATAGTGATTGTCATGATGCTCAATGCTCGCACAAGGGTGTACTGCCTTGCTGTATTTTGCTCACGAATGGGATTTTGAAGATGTCTGCTATCTGGAATTCACGCGGGGGGCAATCCCACTATTCCATATGCGCGCAGAAATGAAATGTGTGCATCCCCTCGTTAGAAGATGTTCGCCACATTAAAGGTGTCTTACTGAACAAAAGTATGCATGAATAAATGAAAAGATGCGAAAACATGTAAATTGTATACTTACCATATTGAAAATGTTATTGCGACTTCGTTTATGAAATGATTAGGATGCCCACTGGCTATGTTGGTGTTTTCCAGCGACGATGACTAGTATAGTTGCCTCAGCATCCCGTCTCGACTTAGTAAATTGATTTGTCTGTGGGGCTGGAATGCACCAGTTAAGTCCAAACTGGATTGAAGATAGTTGCCATGGAACTGTGTTTAAGAACATTGCGACGCCTCCTTTGTAGTAGTTATGCATAGAAGCCGGATCAAGCAATTGGAGGAAAATGAGACAGTTTTGGGGAAAATCAGACTTACTTGATTCGACCAAAGCGATCATAGGAATTAAAAAGGATCACAGCAGCTTCGATCAACATGCTAGTAGTCGTTCTTTGTGAAATCGATTCTGATGAGTTCGATCAAGTGACCCATGCTTGATTTCGATGGTGATGAATATATGTTCGTATCGAGGTTTATGAATCAGAACCAGCACTCACGAACTTGCACCGGGTAGGTTGTGGGTAAAACTTGACGCAACAACGTTCGCGAACTTTGAATATGATATGTGGTTTTCACTTGCTAGTGGTTGATGTGCCGTTCGGAATGTCATAAAATAAATTTTTTCAAACTCAAGATTTTTCACCCCCATATTGTAGGAAATTGAAAGGCGATTCCAACGAGCCAAAAATCACCTAATTCGGACTTAAAATGAAAGAGTTATCGACGAAACAAGATTTTGTTTGATCGCGCGTGCTGCCGCTGACGTGGAAAGCTGACTGGACTACCACGCTGATATGGCATGCTGAAGTGGCATTGAATGATGACGTGATCTGCTGACATGGCATGGGAATAATGACGTGTCGTGATGCATTGTCTTGGAATGCGACATGGCACCGATAACGTGTCTAGGTGCTGGCGACGTGGCGTACTTTTGCTGACGTGGCACAACCTTGCTGGCGTGGCATGCTGACGTGGTAGGATGATGTGGCTGTATTTTGCTAAAATTTGGTTTAGCCTAGAGCATCAGTTTGATGTACTACGAGCATCGACGGTTGACATCTGAGATCATCGAAATTTGATGTAACATGAAGCATCGAACTTTTTTCGACAATTGAATTTGATGTATTGAAGACCATCGAAAATAGATGCCGAGAGAGCATCAACGGTGCGAATAACCGGTTATCAAGTGATGCACCGTAAGCCTTTCGAAATTTTCCTAAGAGTCGAATTTTGATGTTCCGTAGTATATCGAAATTTGATGTAGCATAGTTCATCCACGGCTCTACACCAAATTTAACGTTTAGCAACAACTTTAATCTGTTGTCGACCAGGCTTCTGTGATTTTAGCCGTTGCTAAACACCATGTCATGATTTTCTTAACAGACTCTAGCTAATGTTGCTAATTTCGATAAACAACCGCGTAGTAACGAAATTAGTTGTTGCGAAATTAAAATATAGAAACAGAAATGGTATTGCGACTACATTTGCTAATTTTAGAGTTATTAGGGATATATTTTAGTGGAACGGGATATAGTTGTTCTGGTTCAGATTTAGCAACACATTTTTCCGTTGCTAAATTTTTGCAACAACAAAAAAAGGTCAAGTCTTCATTGACCTAGTCAAAATCGATTACCCTCCGATTGCCCTGATTCTTCCTATTTTGGTGATTCAATTCCTCACATTCAACATTCAATTATAATTTGACTCATCGGTTTTAAAATTTGACTCATCAGTTTTAATTATGAAATCTAATAACCCACATATTCATCAAAGAGTTTTGTATATATATATAAAAGGGATCCACAATGTGAACTTTTAAGTATTACAGCTGGAGACACACAATGTTCTATGTATAGGGTGACCTAGTTTATTATCACTCAAAGAATAATCATACAAATATGACAACATACTGATACAAAATTTAACCTGAATCCGTTTGAGAAGACCAAGCTCATCGAGGCAAAGCCGGAACTTAACCGACTGCTTCTCATCGCTGTTAAGCATTATCTTATGTTGTTCGTCGACAAACTGCAAATTACACAAACATGGAAAATTTAGAAACCCACGTAAAGTTGAAGCTTGTTCTGGGTGCCATTTTCTTTGGAAAGAATGAAGAATTATATAGAAATGAAGTGATGAGGTTTAAGCTATAGAAAACAGGGAATAGTTGTGATCATTGATTGTAGCCATTGGCGATCTAAAATAAAATGCCAGACTAGGTTACCTGGTCCAACTTCCCTTTTTGTATATGGCATTCTGAAAGAAAACAAAGTATTTTCAAGGTATTTCAGGTCGCGAACTAGTCGGTATTCAAGTAAACATAAAAATAGATGGACACATCAAATATTACTATAAACGAATCGACACATGAGAATATTAAAATATCAAGCGGACTTGGAAAACAATAGAAAGACTAACCTTGAGAGCTTAGCGATGCTTTGATCCTAAGCGTGGCTAGTGAAGAAGCAGATCTAGGCCTAGATACGGATCGATGAGAAGATTTGGCTTTTTGAAATTTTCTACAGAATACTAAGATATGTTATGGTCAATTAACGGCCAAAAGTAGCAAACTCAAGCTATGGCATGGTCGATTAATGACCAAAATAAATGAAACATACCTACAAACAAAGTAACATATTAAATCTTTTGCTCCTACTTCGAATTTTGATGCGAGTACGCTTTGGGCTTCTCCTCCTCGAGTCAGATCGGTTACGGATACAACTCCTTGATAAGATACTTTTAGAATCATACTTGACCTATAATGAGCAAATAAAATATATAGTCAAGTGACTTTGCTTGGCATACGGAAGAGTTGAACCAAGATTGCTCGACATACAAAAGATTTGAACCAAGATTTTTTTGAAGGAACAAGAAATCATAGGAATGTAGGTTTCGGAGAAAGCATTTACGAACTCGTAGTCATCGAGTTTTCTCGACCCCTGTAACCCAGAGAAGAATGACATATTAGTAAATTCTGAATAACAAAATTAAGTGAATCTGCGAAGGTGCCGCGAAATAAGAAATCATACGGTCGGGAAATTAATAACATAACAGGCGTTCAAAATGAGACCAACAAACATCCAATATTAATGAAGAAAACTATATCTACGATTCACACAATAAAATTTAAAATAAATGGATACAAGTGAATGATAAGACGAGAATGAAAAATACGAATCAAAAGAAAGAGTCTCAATTAGAAGTTGAGACAGTTTATCATCTCAGGATTCTCGACATGATTACCAAGAAATTTGAATAAAAAATTTGAATCAAAAATTACTTTCGTGAGATGCTGCTTCAGGAAAACCTGCATCCAGCATTATATCTTGTTAGAAATAGTAAGTAAGCACACTTCCAAGTTGGTGTTTCTAAGTTAAATAACAGAAATACATATACAAGTTTGTATTAGATATCGTATACATGTCTGTAAAATAGGATTGGTTCATAGGGAGTTCAATGGACGGAAGTTGAGTAATATACACCCCGAGAGAGAGGTGGCCGTGTCTTTATGTCCCGAAGTGCAAATAACTATCAAGTCCTGTAAATAACATGAACTATTTGGTTATCAAGTAGTTACATTACAAAACAATAAACAAAGAGGAAAGAAAAACCCTTTTGGAGTCTGCAAAATAAAATGAACAAGGACATGAAGGAGAGCACATATTAACCGAAATCAATAGACAAAGGAAGGTGAAAGAAATACGGTGAGACCCTAAAGATTCATTATCAACTCACCACATGAGGAAGTCACGGGGAACTCTGGATGTCTAACTATGGATCTAATGCGTCAAATTCACTTCCCTATAAAGTATCCAAGTACTTACCCTGAAACCATAATAAATTTTAAAAAGGAATAATAAGTGTCAACAATTACTCATAAGAACCATCGAATAGTGCAATAGATGTAAATGGGTGGCAGGCAAAATGAGATATCTTCAGATTCAACATAACTACTACATGTACCTGTACGCATATCCACTGATTGTGTGACCATCTACGTCTTCGGTAATTGATTTTATTCCCGAGTTAACTTATTACTTAGTTCCACTCACTAAAAACCATTCAAAATCAAAATAAGAAGCACCCAAATCATAAGAAAATCGAAATAAACACATACCCAAATCTCAAATACAACCTATTGACATAAAACATAAAACTTCCACCTATAGCATTAAGTGAAACCTTAGGATTACCCTAAATAGTAATGGAATATTAAAACTAGTGATTCGCCATAATACCCAATCAACAACATCTCTGTCATTTGAACAATCAGAACCTACACCTCCCAATATTAAGAGTAATCCTGTAAATTGTGCACAAAACAAAGAGTTAGTACTTAGCAATATAAGCATGAAATCCTAATTATTTCCCAAATCGATGACAAAATCCAATCACGATATGTAACAGGAATGGAATAATTTCAATTTTACGAGATAAACGGAAAAACCAAGAAGATTTATAAATCACCAGAACAGTTTTCTACAACGTAGTTCTAAAAATACTTCCCCTTCTGCTACACTTAATGTTTGAACCAAAATTAAAACCAAAAGGAGGTAAGATTCTTGAGTTAGAAAATCATGTAAAAATCAGATGAAAATCAAACCAAAACCTAACTATCGACCTAACAAGTCTTTTGAACTTAGTTGACTTACACAAGATTGGTTGTACTTGGACGAGTTTTAATGGCAGTAGAGTTCTAATAGCAATGGAGTTTTAATGGCTGCAGAGCTTTCTCAGATCTAGATGCAGAAGTAAATCGAGAAGATAATGAAAAGGGCAAAGTAAATAACATTTTGTGGTTAGAAAAAGAGAGAAGTACGTGTAAAGCAGGTCAAGATGTCAAGGGGTGGACTTATCCCAATACAATTCTAAGTAGGTCAAACTATGGGTGAAATAAGAGTCAGAAGTGTTTCCAACCACACATGTGACTCGCATGCCCTAAACTATCTGGGTTCTACTGCTTATTTGAACTTGGGCCGTTGCGAGTTTAGCAACAGTAGGCTAAAGCTAAAATTTGGCAACTGCTTTATGTAGTCGCGAATTAGCAACAGCTCTAGCTCTGTTGCTAATCTGGGTTTCTAAATCCAGAATTTGGTGTAGTGATACACGCGGCGTATCGAAGTTTGATGTTGCAAGAAGCATCGAAGTTTTCCTAATTGATGGAAGTGGGTGTACAAAACCTCTAGAAGTGGGTGAGGGTTTTTAACGTGGGTGAGGAGGCATCCGGCTTGGGTCGCCGGCTCGGTCCGCCGTCTTTTTCCTGATTATTATTATTATTATTTTATTTTTTAAATCTTTCGCAACACATTTCTGGAACTGTGATCTTTGCCTTCGGACTTTTGGTGACAGGTTTCATTGACTTGTTGTGTTTTCCTTGAAAGCTTCTCATGTGACCCTATGGATTTTTAAAGATTTGTGTGGACTGTTGCTTTGTTTCTCTGGAATTTTCACCATGATTTTCTTTGCACTTTGTGGCCCTTTTCTCGGAATTTTAAAGAGATGCTTTTCTCTGAGTTTTCCCTCGTATTCAAGCATCTTGAGATGTACACAACTTGACAACTTTGCGATCATGGCCAAATTATTGATTTTGTCATACAACAAACTTGAGCAATTGGATAATGCGTAATTTTGAGAAGAATTTTTTCGGACTTTAGACTTGAACATCTTGCGGATCGAACATCGACAACCACCTTGGTGATTTTCCGTGATGGAGTTAGCTTTAGTGGCTTCCGATCACATCTTTGGCTATAGTAATTGTGATTAATCGAACTGCGAAGAATTGCGATCACCGACGACAAATGATGAAATGGTGGATCCAACCATGTTGTGGATCGAATATCCTACAACAGATTTTGATGGTATTTCACTACATCTTTTGCCGGTCGAAAGCGTCCAGCAACACAATCATCGATTTTGTAGTGATCTGATTTTAAGCCAGTATCGAGTAATACCCGCAAATGGAAATCTATGAATCTTGATCGCGTGATTTGCCATCAAGCGGATTTGTAGTATGTGCGATTATACGGTCAGCAACAGTTGCGATCAGAATTTGAGTGTGATTATTATGATCAAAAGCTGGACTGCCCAGTAGATTGCGATCAACTAGGCTAAAGCGAGTGATTTTTAAGGACGCTGAGTTTGCTTTTTCCACGGACGATTTTGAAGCATTTTCTACAACTTTTCTCAATGGGAAAACACGATTTCTTTTCTCGTATTTCCCCTTAGTCGGCGCCAATGTTTGTACCCAAAATTGTTTTTGGGCACGAAACACGATGACTAGATGATTTGGTGTGTATTTAGGGCTAGGAGACGAATTGAGGAACAAATAAAGAGTGGACAGTTTCACGAGGTTCGGCATGGTTTGCCACATCCAGCGAATCCCCATGGGGGAGTGATTTTTACCGATAATAGAATTACATTACATTTTTTCTCTCTCCGACCCCCTCTCCCCGATTTCTGCTCCCCTATTTATACGGTTCCATATCTAAATATAAACATAAATTACATTAATTGCTCATTCATGCCTCCATCATCAATTCGTAGAGAAAAAATGGAGTTAATTCTGCATGTATAAAGCTCGTCGCAATTAATCTTGCATGTGACTAAAACCGTTGCATAAGGTAAGCTGGCTGAAATCGCGTAATTAGTATCGCATGGATGAAAGCTATTGCAATTCAATTTACATTTAAGCGCACATTTATGTTTCCATGATAAATTTCGCATAAATGATGGTAGCGATATTGGTGGACATTTCTTGTGATGACAGAGATGGCGCATATGGTAGGGACAGCTTGATGGTTGTGAGCATGATGGCTGGCGGTGTGATGGGGCGGTAGCGACATGGTTGGAGACTGGTTGTGATGTGGAAGAGTTCCGAACGGAGCATTGGTTAGCGGCATTGCGCTACAAGATCGAAAATTGGCTAGGGGTGCGGCCCGGCTTCGATAGTTGACCGACGGTTGACTTTGACTATTGATCGGCACATTGACTTTGACCATTGACCTTTACTGGGATGTTGACTTTGACAAGTTGACCGACTTTGACCATTGACCGAGTGCACATAACGGATTGGTGGCGGCCTGGTTGATTTTGGTTAGCGGGTTTGGATGAGGACCAAAAGATGATTCAAGTATCAATTTGGCCCATTAGGTGGTATTTTTACTTATGGTACAAACAATTACATTGGCTCATAAATTTTGATAAATTGTTATAATCGGAGCCAGATTCAGTTGATTCATGTGTGAATCATTTGGTCTCTAAGAGCAACTGCAGTGGTGCGAGTATAACCAAAGACCAAAGAGGGAAAAAAAGACCAAATTTTGGGTTTAGTCCGTGGTGTGACACAACGGTAGAAGACTAAATTTGGTGGGGCGTAAACTTTATGTTCGCCCGACTAAAAAAAAAAATAAAAAAAAATGGGGCGTTGATATAATGTACGCCCCACCAAAGAAAAAAAAAAGGGGGCGTAAACTTTATCCCCGCCTGGTGTGGGGCGTAAACTTTAAGTTCGCCTGGTTTTGGGGCGAACATTATATCAACGCTCGACTATATTTGGGTTTAGTCTTTGGTCCCCGACCAAATATAGTATGGAATTTGGGTTTAGTCTGGAATTTGGTCGATGGTCCGTTGCGCTACATCTGGTTCTTTTACCAAATAAATGGGTTTAGTCGCCCACTGCGGTTGCTCTAAGTCTCAAAGTTGCG
>JAJJWW010016117.1:0-67669 GCA_023531295.1 Papaver armeniacum
AAATTGGAGGCAAGCATCTATGGAGCAGAAAGCCAAAGCCCGCGCGCGCATCAGTTGCAACCCAACAAGTAGAAACCCATCTACAAGACATGGGCCCAAGCTACCCACGACCCGGATCCGAGCCCGATTCTCTCTGAGCCGTTGAGATCTCCATCTTATGCATCCGACGCTCGCTCCACCCTTCGCATCGTCTTCCCGCTACACCCGCTTCACAACAAATCCCCCTATACCATCACCCTCTCGACCAACTCCACCATTTCTCTCCTTCACTTTCTCTTTCTATCAGAGAAAACCCTTCCTTCACCCATACCCCTGTGCAGAGCCATCATCACCGTCCCCATCTCCTTACCACTGACATCAGCGCCAACAACTCTATCAGCACCTTCTCCGCCACCCTAGGTTCACCCATCTCCATCTATAGCTTCTCTCATACCCTAGAAGCTAGGTTTGAGATGATTGAAACTAGGGTTTTCTCCAACAACCATGCATGGTCGATTCAGAGACGAGTAAGGGAGGAAAGAAGATTGGGTGAACATTAATTGCAAGCTTGGAGTGTTTTGTGAGTTATATATAGAGTTGTTCTTCATTTTTTAGAGACGACATGTTTTAGGGTTTAGTTTTACATTTTCAATTTTAATCTGTTTTTCATGATGTTTAATATGTTCTAATTTAGTTTGCTAGGATTCAAATGAAACCCTAATTCATTGTTCTGTGGTTCAACTGTGTTTGAAGTTGTTATTGTATGCTTAAATGATAAGATGTCTTCAATTCTAGCATTACAACACTTTACTCTCACAATGAATGCCTTGTATCCATTGTAGTTAGGCTAGAACTGTGTTGTTTGTGCTTCAGCTCATGCTTTAACTTTTATTGCTAACTCTTTGATTAGTTGTACTTAACTAGATAACTAATGCTCTGAAGTAGTATCCTTAGCTGTTAATTTAAGTCTCACTTGGTGAAACTCCTTAGATAAGTGAAAATCTTGACACATTATCCTTATCTGCCATAGGAACAAGACATTCAAACTAGTTGAATCTCATAACCTGAATTAGTGGTGGATTTGACAATCCTAGAGCCACAAAATCAATAGTACAACAGTCTCTTGCTTAGTTAATACATTAGAAATAGCATCACAACAACAATCCTGTCGTAAAGACACTAAAACAAACCCATATATTTGTGCTACCTTCCTTGAAATCAGTTAAGAAGCCTTTAATTCATAACACACACTCCATTTCTCTGTGGTTCGACCTGTGCTTGCCACTGCCTCCAAAGGCACTGTGCACTTGCAGTTTAAGACGTAGGAAAATCATCTTTTGAGACCTACCACTGGGTACCTCTCAGACCCATACAAAGGTCGATCACAAACTGGATACGTGTTCACTATCGGGAATACAGCGATATCCTGGAGATCGACCAAGCAAACCCTTGTGGCTACCTCCACGAACCACTCTGAGATCATTGCCCTACATGAGGCGGTTCGTGAGTGTATATGGTTAAGGTCTATCTTACACATATTCGAGGGACATGTGGTTTGAGTTCTACCAATGAAGAGCCAACTTGCATTTACGAAGATAATGCAGCTTGCATCGAACAGATGAAGCAAGGGTATATCAAGGGTGATAATACGAAACATATATCACCGAAGTTCTTCTACAATCAGCAACAACAATATCTTCTAAATATTCAGGTCAGTAAAGTAAAATCTGACGAAAATATGGCAGACTTATTTACTAAGTCATTACCTAAGGCCACATTTGAAAAACATGTGAGAAGTATAGGACTAAAAAGATTGTCCGAACTTCCGTGACTCCATGGGATTAAAGGAATTGTCCACTCCCATGACTGTATTAGACTAAAGAAATTGTCATGCATCAGGGGGAGCACCAGATGGTATGTTGAACTCTTTTCCTTCACCGAGGTTACTTTTTCCCACTGGGTTTTGTTACTCGAAAAGGTTTTTAATGAGACAACAATAATACCATAAATGCAAATCATGGAGAGATTTCGACATCAGGGGGAGCATCTAGCGATGTACTGATGACATCAAAGTGTGTTGTACTCTTTTCCTTCACCGAGGTTACTTTTTCCCACAGGGTTTTGTTACTAGGCAAGGTTTTTAATGAGACAACAAAAACACTAAAGATACAACTTCGGTTGAGGCTATTCTTCTCCTTACAAGTGTTCAGGTTTTTGTGCGAAATATTTTTCCTGACACGGTTCTACAAAGGAGAAGAGTCCTGACAAGCGACGCCATTTCAGAAGCTCAAGTATTTTTCTCCTTTGACCAGTTTTTTCATCAACGGATGTTTTCTGGAAAGGTTTTGACAAAGCAATGAGTTTATAATGGTGGTCATCCAAGGGGGAGTGTTGTAGTAATATGAGTGGTTGACCACTTGAGGTGGCATTGTGCATGTACTTTTATCTTCATGCTTAACACATGTAATACTTTCTCTATTACCACCAACACATGTAACAACACTAATTCCTACATATCTTCTTTGTCATGTGTACTTAAAGAGAAACAAGAGAATGAATAAAAGACTCACTGATTCTCCTTCTCTTCTATTTTGGTTTCTTCTCCATTAAAGCTTTGTCTCCTTAAACACAATAACTTAAACAAATTTGGTTTTGTTTTGTTTTGAGAGCAGGTTTTTGGATTAGTCGGATAAAGCATCAATTTACTCATTGAATAATTCTTTTTTATTTATTTTATTAAGTTAATATTCATATATTTAAACCCTAGTATCCCAATTATAAAGTAGAGGCCAAGTTTCGGCTTGGGCGGGCTAGGTGCCTCACACCTTCCTAGCTCGTATCTTGATTCCCGGACTATTTCTCTGTTTTGGACCAGTGCTTCTTTTGTGTCCCAACTTCCTAAGTTGGGTGGCGACTTCCCTTAATAATAATTTCCATGTGATTCCCATTTCGGATATTTAGAGATCCTAACGGATTTCGACGGTATCTACAGTGGCTACTTCACTGGGGACTTTGAGAATCTAACTCAAAAAATAATTAGAATTTTGGGGTTTTGATTTTACACTACTCGGTATTTGCACACGTGCACGCACCCATTTGCACAATTTCATTCTATTTTGCATCGTTAGACGTCCGATTCTTAGGAAAACGAGTGGCTAGTAAGCTGAACCCGTGCTTGGGCCTTATGGGAGTTACCAGCTGAACCACCACAAGTCTTAGCCCAGTACCAAAGAAGACTAGTCTAACTACGTCTGAGGTATATTTTGCTAAGGTAACCCAAGCTTACCCGAGAATTAGTGAAACCTGCATGCACGTGCATTAATTGTAAATTACATTCATTGTTGCACAAAATCCAAGGCATAAGCACCCTTGTGTTACCATATATTCTTTTTGTTTCCTTGAAAACAGGAATATGGCCATATAATCTGAAATGAATATGGACACTGGGGTATTGTCCTGGTTACGCGAACAATTCCAAAAGATGTTGGATACTAAGTTTACTGAACTCGAAGATAAGACCAAGAAGTTTAGTCTTGAGGCTATTGCTGAGACTCTAGGGGAAAATGATGGGTCTGGAATGGGTGATAATGATAGAATTAATGATGGTAAGGTCAAAGAGGAAAATTTTGTAGAATTGGGAGAAACCATGGCATAAGAAAAACAGTTGTCCCAGAGGCTCAAAAAGATTGAGAAGACCTTGCGGAAAATGGATGAGGGTACAATAGATACACATGGGATATATCCTTATCCTGATATTCGTTTACCTCCTGGATTCAAATTTCTAGATATGGACAGATATGATGGAACTGGGTGCCCGAAAATCCATATTCGCATGTATGTTGGGTACTTGAAACCATTAGGTATTAATGATGGGTTGTTAGTCCAATTGTTCCAAAGAAGTTTTACCGGGATGGCCTTAAAGTGGCTGATGAAGACAGACCCAAGTCTAGTTTCGACTTGGCAGGATATGGTCGATATGTTTGTGAGACGGTTTATGTTGGTCCCTGAAATTCAGTTTACTCGGAAACACTTGGAGGCAGTCAGACAAGAACCCAATTAGGCATTTACAAAATTCTTTCCACGTTGGAAGACCAAGTCATTAGATCTCGATGAGAAATTAACCGAAGAAGAGATGATAGATATTATAATGAATTGTTTGAACTATGAATATTGGAACCGACTGATATCATCTTACCATCCAACATTACGCTCTTTATGGAAGGCGGGTTCACAGATTGAAAATGCATTGGACACGGGCAGAATGACAAGGTTGACCAACCCAGAGGACTCTAATAGGAATAATTGCGGAAGCGCCACATTTACAGATGAAAATCAAATGAATATTTTGCCAGTAATTGCATCACCCACAGGACCATACCAGGGGCAGTGCCAGAACTGGAATCAGGGAAGATATAGATGTCCTCAGAGGAATTTTGCAGAGGCAAGGGACCCATTACCCTATCATCAAAGGGAACCCAAGGTCAATTTTGTCTTGGCAGAAAACCATACAAATTTAGCCGACTCAATTTACAAGCAAGAATTTGATGTCAATCGACCTGTTCACATTAGCGAGCTCTTTGCGGATCAGGTACAAACTGTGAATTCATTTAATTCAATTAATCGTCCTGTTTTTCTGTCTGAATTAATGGCAGATTATTATGGAGTTGAGCAACCGAGGAACGTATCAAATTCCAACTGATTCCCAGCAGAGCCTGTGCATATCTCTGACCTTCTACCAAAGCAGACAGCACCTGTTAGGCCTGTGCGTATTTCAAAAATCTTGTCTTATCCCGTTCAACCATCAGTGAGTCCATTTTACCTCTCAGATTTCTTGCCTGTTGATCCAGCACATGCAACAAATCAGTCTTCATCTGCAAGGTGAAATCCGTTTAAGACTGAGGGTGGTGATGAGGTCTAAAATGTAGCAAGAAACAGAACCATTTACAAGCCACCTCATCTCAGGAATAAAAATGTAACCATGCCTCCCGCACAACCATCATCCAGATAGAAGTCTGTAAGACAAGAGGATGAACGAAAAGTGGTAAGAACAATAGAGGATCAGTCAGGTAAGTCTCTAACTCATTCTGTTGAGTCAATCAGACCGGTTAAGGGTACATCACCTGAATTTGTAAATAAGTCGTCTTTTATTTCCAATTTTCATAATATTTCAAAAAAATCAAAAAAAATTAATAAATTAAAAAACCAAAAAGATTTTGTTTGCAGGTTGGAAAACAACATATTTGGTATAAATAAAGTGTTTGAGAACACTGAAAAGCCGTGGGGACTGTGGAACCACCGAAAAGAAAAACCTGAACCGGCTAAAGAAGAAAAATTTGTCAATCAAAATAAGGAAAATCAACCTTTAAGGGCACCTCAGAGGAATAAGATGAATACGACCGAAATGTGGATACAATGCAAGAATGTGCCAAAACAGAAGATAGAAGTAGTGAATTTAGTAGCAAAGAAACCACTTCAGTTAAGACCACAATGGATGTTGAAGACCAATGATAAGAAGGAAGAGAGATTCAAAACACATGAAGATGAGATTTTTCCACCAAATAAAGGCAAGACGATGAATCCTCTACCGAAGGAAACTATTTCTTACAAGGACGTGTTATTAAATTTGAGAAATGATGGAGCAACTAATAAGAAGGAAGTGAATGATTTTCCCAGCAAAAGGTTCAAGAAAGAAAATAATCAGAAGACAATGAATAATAATCGGAGCATAAAGTTCAAGGAAACAATTAATCAGAAGGTAATGAATAATTTTCCGAGCACAAAGTTCAAGAAAGATATTAATCAGAAGACAACAAATGATGTTCCTAGCAAAAGGTTCAACAAAGCAATTATGGCAATAATTGATTTTCCCAGCATGAGGTTCAAGAAAGCAACTCATCAGAAGACAATGAATGATTTTCCGAGTATAAGGTTCAAGAGTGCAGTTAATCAGAAGGTAATGAATGATTTTTCATACATAGGGATCAAGAAGATGAAACAAGCAGAATTTCGAGAAGATCCAAGAATCATGCAAAATAGAAGAATTGTTCAACCATTTGATCGTGGTAGCCAACATGATCCAGGCACAGCAAGTGTTACTCGACCCAAGAAATACCATACCTAGGTAAGTGTTCAAATTTATCTAAGGGCGGCGAACGCTCATAAAACTTAAGGAGATTTTTTTTTATAAGTCCAATATCTCTCTCTCTCTAAAGAAAGTTAGGTAGGAAATAACTAGGGGCAGAGTCGTCATCATGTTTGGCCCCTTTAATCAGTCAAAAAATAAAATAAACAGGGGCAGAGTCATCACCATGTTTGGCCCCCTTCAGTCAGTCCCAAAAAAAAAAAAAAAAAAAAGAATTATTATTTTCGGTTCTATAGTGTAAAAAAAAAAAAAAAAAAACTAGGGGCACCGTCATCATCATACTGGGCCCATGTCATTGGAGCATTTCAGTCTTTTATTATAGTGTTCAGTCTTTTCAAGTCAATAATTTAGAGAGAGATATGTTAGTCCATTTGTATGTCATTATTAGTCCTGTAAGTCATCTCCTAAAGTTCTATGAGCAACGGATGTCCAAACGGATAGATTTAAAAAAAAAATGAAAAATGAAAAGGAAAAAAAAATGAAAAAATGAAAAAAAAAAATGGTTATTAAACAGCCACTTGGGAAAGTTGAGTAGCACTTAAAAGAGATAGAGGAAAAGAAGAGTCACGTGGAGAAAGTTGAAGATTTGAAGCATCGAACGTCATCTCCGGAAAGCAGCAAGATCGTGAATCTTTTTTTACAATTTGAAGCCAAATGATGAAGTTAATTATAGCTGGGATGATTGACAGATTTGAAAATTTGGTTGGGGACGGTAATATTTTTGGTGGCATCTATCAGACACGTGGCAGGTCAGGATTCCTAAACCTTTGTATATAGTGAGTATTTTGTTTTTGAAAATTATTTTTTATGATTTGTTTCTTAATAAAAAAATATATAATAATAAAAAAAAAATATAGTATTTATTAGGAACATGTGCTACTAATAGCTCTTTTGCAAGGTTATCAATTACATGGTTTCCCCAGATTTTGGACGCAAAGCTCAAAGAGGAAATGAAAGTGAAGGTGTAATTTCTTCATAAGGATTGTGGCAATCAAGGGGCAATTTGTATATCCTAGGCTTCTAATGGATCGTAGCAAGGACCATACATCGCAATCGAGATGACGTAGCATTTTGTTGGAAGAATCATTGTAAATAAATAAAGAGCCGCCTGTTTTCCCAATAGGTGGTATGGCACCAATACCACTTCGTCATGATCTCTATCATTAGGATGTGTACTAGTGCAAAATTAAAATACTTAGTAATAATTCGGGTGAACTTTCTAGTGTCATCCCGGGTAATTTATAAATGAGGAATCCGACAAAATGATTGTGCAAAATAGGTGTGGTCTTTGGCATTCAGTTGCACGCATACCTCTGCCAAAGAGGGGCAACTGTAGACAACCCAATTTTGCACATGAAAACCAATGTCGCCGCAAAGTCGTATCGGAGAGAGGGAAGTAATCAAAATAGGGCCAAGCCTAAATTAGGTCCACTTTGTTGACAGGTTACTATCATCAATTGCTATATGCAGTGGTGCATCTCTTCTACCGTATTAACAGATTACTATCATCAATTGCTACTTGGTACTTCATGTATGGTCCTGCAAACTTTAATTTCCGGTGTTACACAATTTCTACAAGTACAACACCACCTGTTCCCCATCACTATTACTCACCTTCTCTTTTATCAATAACTGATAACACTTATCCTCGAACTATCATCAGTATCCTTACACCTACCTGCTATCCTTCTTCTTTAAATACCTTCTCATCTTTTATTTTTCATTTACCTTTCACTCTTCTAAACTTGAGAAGTTCTTTACATCTTTTTACAATGTCTGATAATATCAATAACATCTCTGAACATATGGAAGGTATCAATTTAGAAGATCATCCTGAAAAGGCTAGAGTTGTTACTCACTCTTCTACAGCTCTATCTCAAGGTATTAAAGATTGGAAAATTTGTTTAGCAGGTAAACTCTTTGCTCCTGGCATCATGTTATGGCAAAACGCTGAAAGGGCGGCTAAATTCATTTGGCCTCATCTTAAAAGGGATAATCAGTGGCAGATTTTGGTGAGACCTCTTGAACCTAATATTTTTGCTATTAGGTTTTGTACAACAGA
Source organism: Papaver armeniacum (assembly GCA_023531295.1). Lineage (NCBI taxonomy): Eukaryota > Viridiplantae > Streptophyta > Magnoliopsida > Ranunculales > Papaveraceae > Papaver > Papaver armeniacum. The sequence goes on from JAJJWW010016117.1 coordinate 8,184, forward strand.
AGACAAAGATGCTATCCTGTTTGGAGGAGCATGGAATTTTGATGGATATCTAATTGTACTTAGAGATTGGCACCCTTCTTATCCTTACCAAAAACTGAACTTTGACACCTCTCCTTTTTGGCTTGAATACAAATACCTTCTCCCTGAATTTACATACCCAGAAATTCTTAATCTTTTTGGTAATGTTGTTGGAGAAACTGTTGTAGTTGAACCTGATGGTGTTCATCCAACTACTTCAAATAAATTCAAAGCTTTAGTTATGGTAAGAGTAACTACCCCTTTGATAAAAGGTATCCATGCTGCTAATGCTGCAAGAGTAGCAAGATGGGTTGGCTTCTTTTTTGAAAAGCAGCCATATAAGCTTTATGCTGAGTGTAAAGTTCCAGCTCATGATACTAGACTTTGTGCAGATCGTAAGACTCGTAGGATTAACATGGAAAGAACTTTGAGGAATTTTGGACCTGCTTTAGAACCAGTTATTTTACCAGAAAGAAATCCTCAAGAACTGGCTAACTTGTTTATGCAGCATGGTCATCAGCGAAGATCTTATTTACAAGAACCAACTTCTTCTCAACTTGGTCCGTTAGATGGGATGCATATCTCCTACTTCACTGCTACAGATTCGCATTCTGACTCCTCAATTGCTCCAGCTGACCGAGCACTTCCTCATGCTTACAATGCTTTGGTTCCTACAAGCTCTCATTCTGGAGGTGGATGTCGCACTTTTACTCGTCGCAAAAGATGCAGGAATATGAATATTGTTGTTCTCTCCAATGATGATTCTGAACAGGCTATTATAAGTAATCATGCTTCTAATAGTTATCATCAAAATGTAACTGCACAATCTTCGACAAGTCATCAGCCTAATGAGCTATCTTTCACTCAGTCAATGGAAGGGAACAGACACTGGGATACTCAAACAAATGTTACTTTTGAGCCAATTGCTGCGGACATTGCTGCTAGGTCTCGATTGCTTAATCGTAACCTCACCGATGCTGATCAACAGGTACTGTCCATTACTCTTAGTCTTATTCTCATCTGGATTTTTGTTTTACTTTGTATACCCCATTTTCTTATCATGAAACTCCTAGCTTGGAATTGTCAGGGCTTTGGAAACCCTTCCACTCATGATTATCTTAAATTTTGTATAAGTAAACATAACCCTGACATATTCTTTTTGTCTGAAACTAAAACACAAGACCCTAAAATGCATTTTTATTTACAACAATTCAATTATCCAAATTTCTGGCATGCTCCTTCTGTTGGATTGTCTGGTGGTATATCTATTGCTTGGAAATTAGGTATTGACCTAGAAATAATGCATACAACTAGGCATAACATTCATGCCATCTTGCATACCCATTCTCATCATCCTGATATTTTATTAAGTTGTATGTATGGAGCTCATGACCCTGTTGAAAATCATGATCAATGGCAATACTTACTAGATATGCAGCCTCATGTAAATTTGCCGTGGGTATTGATTGGAGATCTTAACTTCACACTGACTGATTCCGAAATTCAAAGTTCTCACAATTCTCATCATCAACACTCTAGATTAATTAGACCTATTATCCAGCAATTGGGTTTGATTGATTTAGGGTTCTCAGGATCGGCAACAACTTGGTCTAATCACAGAACTGATAGTGCCTATACTGCTGTTAGACTTGACAGAGCCTTAGTCAATGTTTCTTGGATGAATAGTTATACTACATCTTTTTTACAACATATCCCACTTTGTTGCTTGGATCATTCGCCGATTATTTTATCAACTTGTCGAGATTTTGGTCCTAGAAATATTCCTTTTCGTCTATACAGATGCTGGTTCTCTCAAGCTTCTTGCTCTGATACTATCAGTAATAGTTGGACTCATAATTTTTTCGGATCTCCTTCATATCAGTTAACTTCCAAACTCAAGTATACTATGCGTCAACTTCAACTTTGGAAAAAACAGTCTTTTGGCAACATAGAATCTAGAATCCAGTCCATTAATCAAGAACTTCAACATTTCACCAGTTTAAACCTTCCCACTTCTCATCCACTATTATCAATCTAACTAAGTCTCTTGAGAACTGGTTATCAATACAAAAAGATTTTTACATGCAAAAAGCTAGAACTCATGTTCATGATGCAGACAGGAACACATCTTTTTTTCATTCTACTGCCAACTACAACAAGAAAAGGAACCAGATAGATGTAATTCAAGACTCCTTTGGTATCTGGCATGATTCTAAAGAAGAGATTGAAAATACCCTGCTACAACACTTCTCTAATATCTCAACAACTATACATCCGATTCATCGATGCTTATATTTTGTCTCAGTTTCAGACTTGTATTACAGATGAAGATAACAATGCTCTTCTTCAAATACCCACTGAACAAGAAATAAAAGAAGTGGTTTTCCAAATCAGGCCGTGGGCTTCACCAGGTCCCGATGGATTCTAAGCGTCTTTTTACCAACAATGTTGGTCTACCGTAGGTTCAGAGGTAACTTCAATGGTCCAGCACTTCTTTACTTACAAGTATATGCTTCGAGATATTAATCGTACCTTTCAAGTCCTTATACCTAAAACATTACACCCTCAAACTCCTAATGAATACAGACCAATAAGTTTGTTTAATGTTAGTTATAAGATTATTTCAAAAATTATCTCCAACAGATTGAAGCCTTTACTCAATAACCTCATATCACCTACTCAATGTGCTTATGTCGCTGGCAGACACATTCAACACAATGTTATTATTGCACATGAGCTCATCCATACTATGAAGAAAAAATAAAAGGAAAAGTTGCTTTTATTGGACTCAAGTTAGACATGTCGAAGGCTTTCGACAGACTTGAATGGCCCTTTCTTTTTGACATTCTTTTGCAGCTTGGATTTCATCAGGACTGGATTCAACTAGTTGAGCAATGTATTACCACAACAAGTGTCTCTCTTCTCATCAATGGCAGACCTTCAGCTCTCTTCTCCCCTTCTCGAGGAATTCGCCAAGGTGATCCATTATCACCCTATCTCTTCCTTATCATTATGGAAGCATTCTCAAGAATCATCCAATCTCAAATTTTACAAGGTAACTTAAAAGGAATCAGAGTTGCAAAAAATATCCCTGAGGTAAGCCACATTTTCTTCGCAGACGATTGCTTATTATTTCTTGAAGCTTCTCCAACTTATCTTAGAAATCTACAACATATTTTGGATCAGTTTAGTAGAGCTTCTGGACAAGTAGTTAACCTTCAAAAATCCACTATTTTCTTTAGTAAAAATGTTTCCCCTTCTCTCAGGAACAATTTTACTAACATTTTGCATATGAAGATTATGGGTCTTGGTGAAAAGTATTTAGGTATACCTTTACTTATGCATCGTTCAAGGACAGTGAATTGCCGGTCTATCTTAGACCATATGTCAGCGAAACTGCAAGGTTGGAGTAGCAAGATTATCAATCAAGCTGGTAAGACAACTCATCTGAATTCTGTTCTTAGCACAATGAGTATGTATCATATGCAAGTTTTAAAATTACCAGACACAACAATTCATCAAATGGATCAACTCCAGCGGAACTACTGGTGGAACAGTTCATCTAATCATAGGAAAAGACACTTTATCTCATGGTCTAAAATGAATCTTCCTAAAAGATTAGGGGGTTTAGGTTTGAAACAACTTCATCATTATAATCGTCTTATGTGAAATTGTTAAAGCCATGTTAGCCAAACTAGCATGGAATATTATTCACAATCCTATATTTTGGTTAATTAGTCCATTGAAAGATCTTATGTGAAATTGTTAAAGTCTAAATATTTTCCTTATCATGATCTTAAATATGAACCTCCACCTGACAATAAAAATTCTAGCTGGATTTGGCAAAGTATTGTGCATGGTGTTCAAATTGTTCAGCAGTTCATCAAATGGCAAGTTGGTGATGGCACAACTATAAATATATGGAAGCACAATTGGATCCCAAGTGAATCCTCACCTTTATACACCTGGAATGATCTCAATACTAACGATATTCAATGGGTTTCTGATCTGATTAATACAGATACTTCTCAATGGAATGTACAACTTCTGCATCAACTATTCACTCCCATTCAGGTGCACTCTATCTTAACTATCCCTATCAATATACAATCTCAAGATATGTTAGTTTGGCCTCTTACCTCAACTGGTCAATTTTCGACTGCTTCTACTTATCATCATCTATGTGCTATTAATTCTCCATCAACATCTTCTTGCTTTACTACTACTTTCTGGTTGAAGTTCTGGAAATTGAAAATACCTTACAAGTTGCAGATTTTTATGTGGAAAGTTATACATAATGCACTGCCTGTGAAAGCTAACTTGCACAATTTAACTGTTAATGAAGATAGTTGTGTTCTTTGTAATACTCATCAAACAGAGGACATAAATCATTTATTTTTTACCTGCCCTTTTGCTACTGCAATTTGGAAAGCTTGTCTGCCACAGCATCTTACTCACCTTCAACAGTTTGCTACCCTTCAGGATTGGATTACTTCGTGGACCACAGATTCAGTCATCAATTTTACTTCAGATACTCCTTCTCTACATGGAATGATTGCAATTATTTGGCATATTTGGAAATACAGGTGTAAAGTTCAATTTCAACAGGAAACTGTCAATCCTAACTCTGCTTTACATCCTCTTTTTAAATATCTGGGTGACATGATTCATAGCTCTCATACATCTCATGATAGTTATACTGTAGGACATGAGCATCATTGGACTCCACCTCCACCAGATACTCAAAAAATCAATATAGATGCCTCTTTTCATAAACCCTTTTATCTAGCTGGTATGGCTATGTTAACAAGAAATTCTACAGGGTCTTATATTGCAGGAAAAGGAGTTCTTAGAAGAGTGATTCATGTTCATCAAGCAGAAAGTTGGGCCTTATTAGAAGCTATGCAATGGGCAATGCATCACAACTGGAACAAGGTCATCTTTGAGTTTGACTCTAAAAATGTAATATCGTTTGTCAATAAAGGCTTACTTCCTTCCTGGCAATCTTCTCATTTGTTAAATAAGTGTGTTCAACTTTGTAAAAATCACAGTAACTGGTCTTGTGCTTATGTTCCTAGAGTTTGTAATAAGGTGGAAGATTACTTAGCCAAATCTGTCCTAAGAAACTGTAATCCTGGAGAATAGTGGCAAGTTCCATCATCTGCTCTAAATGTACAACTTGCTACTGATGTATCCTTCTCTAATATTTAATATATTTCTCTTTGTCAAAAAAAAAAAAAACTGAATCCATAATGTTCGAACTACTATGAAAGTCCACTAGGTAGTACCATTTGTCCCCTAGCGTTCGAGTCCGCCTAGGCTAGTCCAATTTCAAGTCAAGGTATTCACTAGTCTTTGCCAAAGCCCCATTAGCTAGATGTCTATCCTAAGCAAAATGACGACATGACATTAGCTTAGTTTCCAAGTCTTTCCTTTTGCCCAAAAATCTTGAGCTATCGTCATGAAAATCCAAAGGTTCACACTTTGGCTTATAGACGGACGTGGTTTAGGTTTTCCTAAGTAGAAGGACAGAGTTAAATCGGTGGAGCTGGTTGGAACAGAATCGTTATGAAATGACGTTATAGTCCTACAAGTTGCTAACTTAACCAAACCGACCGTGGGTCAAGTTAATAAGCCATACTCCACCCAAATCAAGTTAATAAGCCATACCGTAAACTGAACCGTACCCCAACTCCTGCTTCGATTTCATCTTCTTCGTTTCCTTCTTCTTCTCTGGGTTCAATCTTCTTTTTTCCTCTTCTTCGTTTCCTTATCCTTCTCTGATTTCAATCTTCTTCGATGGGAAGGAAATCGAATTCAGGTGTTGTTTTTATTTCAAAGTATTTGTAAATAAACCCTAATTAAGGTTTTTATTTGAGATATGGGTAAATAATGTGAAATTTCCCTGCATATGATTGACTTGGTGTTTATTTTTATGAATCTAATGGGGTTGCTGGGTTATACAAGAGAAACTAAAAAATTGCTTTGATTGTGTCCAAATTGTGATTCCAAGGGAAACGAAGCTTCCCGTCTAAAGGGTGTGTTTGGTAGCAAGAAGTATTATGCATTATATCACATCATTTTGACCTGTAATTCTTTATTCAGATTTCAAGTAGGAGTATTTTTTGCAAGAAATGCCAACTGAAATACAAAACTGTTGATGGTGGATTTTCATTTAAGGCTAAAATTGTAAAAGCCAAAATTATGCGCTAACATCTTGCAAAAGATAAAGCCATTAATAAGTGATGAATACTTCTTCACTTTACTAATTCACCTAGAATGGAGCATGTGGCAACAATCCCAGCATTCTGTGAATTAAATACATGAAATTCATCCAGGTTGGAGCATGTAGCAACAATCCCATATACCCTGTGAATTTACAGCATTATTAATTAATGCATGACCAGCCTTGTATTTCCTGTACTCATTACCAATGCGGCATGACGACTGAGTGTTGTTTTCAGCAGAACAACACAAACCTCCAAGCATTAATAATGAAGCATGTACGAAATACCCGTACAGGCTAAAACTCTCGGTGTGTTATGCTAGCCCGATTGAGCATACATCTCTCGGTGTGTTATACTATCCCGATTGAGCACATTTGAATCTGGACTGTCCATATCAGTCTCAGAAACGATCACGACCATCCAACTTCACCAGCATGATTGGATGTCTTAGATTGAATCCATGACCCCAAGCAGGTATTGAAATATTCAGCACCGACCCAACGCGGGCCCCGCATGGTCGGCCTCCCTAAAAGGATGGCATAGCTTGCCAAACCGTCCAAGCCAAAGCAGTATGGACGAAAAACCCTAAATTAGGGTTTGCGGCACATTACATGTATCGCAAAACAGTCTCAACCATCCATCTTCGCAGGCATAGATGGAGGGTGTGGATGTAGATTCAAAGGGCCCAGAGCATGTCAACACAAACACCGTGGGCCCGCCTACATACATGACCGATCGGTCAAGACCAACTATAGTTGGTCGTTCCAAGTTCGTGCGCCCAAACAAGGCATGACGCACGGCCGATGAAACCCTAATTAGGGTTTGAACATCACGAGCGTCCATCTTCTCCTGCACGAATGAAGGGTCCAGGATTAGACTAAGCAGGTCCGGTGCGTATCAACATGACCACCGTGGGCCCATCTATCTCCACACCCGATCGGCCAAGGCATATCATGCCTGGTTGCCTCGATTCGCACGCCCAAACCAGGCGTGGTCACACCTCCCAATTGCAAACTAATCTCGACCACTCAACTTTGCCGGACAAATTGAGTGGTTTAGATCACGTTTCTATGGGATATTAAGGTATGGACGTGTACATCAGCTCGCAGTCTGTATACCAGACTAATCGGCCAAGACCGACCAAGCTTGGTCGTCTTGAAATGCGCGCCCGAAGTTGGCATGACGCGCGGCTTTTGCGGCACCAGATCTCTGTCGCAAATTGATCTCAACCACTCAACTTCGCCGGACAAATTGAGTGGCCCAGATCATACTTTCACGAGACAATGAGGTATGGGCGCCTACACCGTCATGTCGTCTACACACATGCACGATCGGCCCTGCCAAAATTGTATCCCAAGCTTGGATTCGACCAAGCTGAAGAGTGATGCTTGCGCACCTCTTCAAAAACCCTAATTCCACTAACGGTCGCAGATGAGTGTCTCAAAGATCATCTCGTGCGTCCAACTTCACCGGCTTGGTTATACAGCCCTGGTCAGGAGTCAATTGGTCAGTGAGCCGTCATGGTGATCACCACCCGTAACTCTACCACACCATGTGGTCGGCCAAGGGAGGAATTGCTTGCGCAACCTCCAAACCATCACATGAAGTAGGCTGGACATGAGACTATTTTGAGATGCTCAAACAACGATGCTTCATACATGCTGAATATACTCGATGCAGTAGCTGCATAGAATACACACGATACTTCACAAGTATCGACTTCTTAAATAACTTAGTTATTTAATCTAGCATTACATGCTACTTTCTGTGGGTCCCATGATCCACACACTCGAGACATCAATCGTGTCACAAAATGGGGGATACATACTGGGGTATTGGTCTGGAGGTTTACAACGTGCAGCGCACAACGCGCCATCACAAGAACGTGTCAGGAAGTCATGGACGGTTAGTGATGATTGGAGAAGTGGGCAAGACTGGTCGTGTGACACTAACACACGACTCCACTAATCCATCACTCCACTTTCTCCACTTCCCACGAGATACGAGGGTTAGGCTTAAATACTTGTATAAATAGGTTCTCCTCCCTATTTTCCAAACAGGAACAAGGCAAGTCAAGACAACAAAGGCAAATGTTGATACAATCATATTCAAACACCGAAATTGATAGCTTACATCCTGTAAGCCAGTTCAGCTTTCTGATACAAGTCATACACAGCCAACACCTTCATAATCTCAACACCTTCTTCGCTTCCCTCCCTAAGATCAACCCCATCTCCTGCACTTTGTGACCGAAGCAAGTCTGGAACGGCCATTTCTTGGTTTAGGCCAGAGTTGTACATATTGATTTCTCGAATCACAAGCACTCCCGTGTAGTGCATTTGTTTAGGGTCTAGATTCATTTCTCATCCACACACCCCAAATTACCAAAACCGGCAGAAATAGTTTTCACCCATAAACAATTGGCGACCACAATGGGAGGTTAATCTCTCGGTTGTAAAGTCAATTCTTCGGAATCCGATTCAATTTTATCAATTTCAGAAAGGGTAGATCTTTGAACCAATTCAATCAACAATTCATTTCAAGATGGTGGAACTCAGGTCTGGATCAGCAATCAATTCTGATGGAGCTAGTGTAGATAACACTCCCGGTGTCGATGTACCCGTCAGTGGAGCTATCGTGGTCAATACATCTCGTGGAGCCGTCACTTCTATCACCAACGCTAGCGGAGCAGGAGACATTCCAGTAGGTGTAACGCCTCCCATCACCAGAGCCAGAGCAGCCGCGAATCCCGGCATCTACTCAAGTGTAACGCCTCTAGTGGTCACCAGAACAACAACTTTCACTCCTTCATCAGGACGAGGAGCCGGAGTAGGGCTGCACATGGGCGGGTATGGGCGGGTATAAGCTCAAACCAACCTCGCACCCACAGGATGCGTTTTTTTTCTTTTCATAACCAACCCCGCACCCACAAACAGCGGGCGAGTTTTGTTACCCACCCGCTGCGGGTAGGGCGGGTTTGGGTTTAAACCCGCTTAAACCCGCAATAATTAGATATAATCCAAAAATTAGATATACTGATCAGGAGGAGGAGGAGTTCGCTATAATATGATGCACCACATTGAAATTTTCAAGATTAAAATCCATGGAGTTCGCTTTAATATATTTCATGACGCGTGCAGCTAATTATAGTGATAGCAAATCGAATACGCTTCTGTTTTATTTTTGATGGTAAAGAAATCTATGAACGTTAAGAAGGCCAGCTCTTAAATTGGCACCTCTGTGGATATGTTCACACACAAGACACCAACAACCATTGAAAACGTGAAGTCTCTCGGAGAAAGGGACAAAAGAGGTGGTCTAGGGAGCGAGCTGAACTTCTCAAGGCCAGTGAAGGATTAGTTGTAATCAACGGTGTATATTGAGCGGGTTTTCGGGCGGGTATGGGCGGGTATGACCTAAAACCAACCTCGCACCCACAGACAGCGGGTTTTTTTTTTCTTAACCAACCCCGCACCCACAACGGGCGGGTATGGAAAAAAAAAACCACGGGTTTAGCGGGTACGGGCGGGTATGGGTATTGTGGGTGGGTCTTGTGCAGCCCTAAGCCGGAGGGACGAGAGGAGGACCACCGTCCATTACCGTTGCAGACTTGATGGAGAAGCAGGAAGTTCTTGCTAAGACTCAAACGGATATGGCCGCAACTCAGAAAGAGGTGCTCACTTTCCTTAAAACTTTAACTGAATGATTGCCATAAGATTCACGGCAACCCCAACAAGGGATGCCTTCAATACACCCGGAGCAGGCATTTCCACTCGGACCCACATAAGTGAAGAAGATCGTGTTGCTCCTGAACGCCCAAGGTAAAGGGACCATCATCCAACTTCATCACACGTGAGGACCTGGAACGACTTCTCCAAAACCGAGGCAAAGGAAATCCGATGGATGCACACCAACATCAGCCGCCGTACCCCCAAGATGTGCAACGAATCCCTCTTCCAAGAGGATACACCTCTCCTCAGTTCTCCCTCTACGATAGTACTGGTAACGCTCGTGAGCACATCTCTCGATTTTTGGAATCCTTGGGGGAGCATGAGTACAATCATGTTCTCCGCCTGAAAGAGTTCTCGAAGTCACTTACGGGAAGGGCGTACACCTGGTACAAGAACATCGTACCTAACAGCATATCCAATTGGGGCGAGATGGTCGGTGCTTTCTACATGAAGTATTTCTTCGTATCTGAGCATATCACCTTTTCAGATCTAGGGAGAGTCTCTCAGCGGAACAACGAGCATCCGAACGACTTCGTTAAGAGGTTCAGAACTCAAGCACTAGATTTTCATGATCCGAACGCCACTGAACGTCAGTTGGTGGAGCTGTGCATCAACGGGATGATACCCATATACCGTGCTTTACTAGAGAATCTGGGCTTTCAGACGTTCTCCGAACTCCATGAAGCTGCCAAACGATCATCCACAACTGCCCCAGCGTTGCTAGAGAGAACCAGGGTTGTTCGAAACGAAGATCCACGTGAGAGTCGAGGAAGCAGGCGTCTCACAAACAAGCAATACTACACTGGTCCTTCTGTAAGCGTGGTAGGCGAAGGAGGAAAAATGAAAGCTTCAGCAACATAACAACAACACAAGCGTGCAGCTCTAGCACACATGACTTCTTCTCAAAAGGGAGCGGGCAAGACTCCTGCACAAGACACCAAATATACAGTCTTCCCATTCCCCATGAGTGAAGTAGTGGAACTCTTGGAGGCATGGATTCAAGACGATGCCATCAAGTTGCCTCCTATCAGACTTCCACCAACTGAGAAAGATATGGCGGATCCCAAGTATTGTCGCTACCATAGGTTCGTTCACCGTCCAACCAAAGACTGCAACAGGCTGAAACAAATCTTTAGAGAAAAGATAGAGACGGGAGAACTCCAGCTTGGAAACGAAGGTGTTCGTAGAGATCCTCTTCCTGTCAGGAACTGCATGATTTCTGGGGATTCCGTTCGCAAGACTGTACAATCTATGATGGAACATTTATGCGAGATCTTATACTTCTCCAAAGCACAACGTCAGGACATATTTGCGTCCCTCAACCGCGTTGTCTTAGGCAGGCGCTTGTATCTGGAAGAGGAAGCGGTCTCGAAACCTCAGTCCTTGCTGGAAGATGCAAGCAAGGGGAATTGGGGACTCTTAACAATTGCTTGTTTGAGGGATGTCGAGTTCGATAACACATGGATCGATACGGCCTCTGAATTCAACATCATCACCCTCCAGACCTTGAAAACAACAAATATTTCAAAACAGGAGGCTACTCGCAACCCAACTGTGGTTAAGACTCCAGAAGGAGAACTCAGAGATGCATATGGATACATCGATCTTGAAGTTAAATTGGGAGACGCCCTAACGCAAGCGAAGTTCTACATAGTCAAAGAACATCCCAATTACGACATTGTCCTAGGACGCTCTTGGATACACGACAACAAGGCAACACTGGGAGTTTGCCCTCTACCAGCTATGACACCTGAAAGGATCTCTAACAAGTCGTCTGGACCCGAAGACTGTCCGTTGCCGCACCTGCATCTTGCCAATGTGACACAACTTCCTGGAGAGAGCCCATAAGCATACATTAAGAGGTTCCGAGCTCAAGTAAGTCTCATCACGCAACCCTTCTTGCAACCAATCACTCCTCACTCTGATAAGTCCCGGGGACTGGCTCCAACCAACAAACCAACCCCGGCTAGGAGATGTGAATGGGAAGCCGGCCCCTTCAAACGTTTTATCAAGGGCTTAGAGGCTGTCTTGTTCAAAGACGATAATGCCAAGGTCCAGGTATCTGCACGCCCAAACCCATTTGGAATTGGAGATCTAGTGACGAAGACAACCGCATTCAAGGTTGGAAGCATTACGGTGAAAGTGGCTATCCCACTTGACTCACCCACCGAAAAGTAGGATGAACCATACCTGGTAGCAGATGTCATCCTATGCGGCTACTGCAAGCTCATCAACGCTGACAAGCTAGAAGGCATAACAATTCACTCGCGATGGCTCCAGCCCTACCGTACTTAAGACGATGTGCTACCACTTTCCAGCGTCCTCCACACTTTAAAACACTGTGCTACTTCCTCCAGCGTGTTTCCTTTTACAATTTCATGTCATATTTATAATTCCCTCGGAAAATGATTTCAATACTTGCATTCATAGTTAGGGTTTCAATTTTCAATTTTTCAATTTAATTGAAGCATTATTTCCATCAGAGAACCTCTTTACCCCTAAAAACACAAAGTCCTGAGTCAGCCTAAATCAACCCACTAGAGCAAGGAAGGAAACCCTAAGCAAACATCTCAAGGGAAGAAGGAAATAGAATGTGTGCACAAAAGGATGATGATTTGAGCCATTTACCCCAGCAAGACCAAGGAGATCTCACATCAGGAGCATATACAGATGCAATCTTAACGAGGGGTTATGACATAAACCTTTATTCAAAGTAAGCAAACAGAAGAAAAGATCTTGAACTCAGCCGCCACTGAGTACAAGAAAGATGTTCAAGAATTACGGGAATACACTTGAAAAGAGAAAAAGAAACAAAGAGGTTTAGCCGTCAAGAAGAGCGACCGAGCTTGCACCACTGCTAGGTCCTGCTTAAACGCCATCACCTGCTACCGCTTATCCCTTTGGAGCCTCAGATTCTGCTTCAGATGTTTCCGCAGCAACACTCTCCGTCATGACATCATCGGCAGGAGCAGCTTCCAAGTCTTCCTCAAAGGCCACATCAACATTAGGGGTTGCGTTGACTGCTTTCGAACACTCAGGTCCGTCTGTATCAGAGTCAAGGATTATCACACCATCTTGGATTGGATAATCATGCCTATCTTCATCCGGAGGCCGTTTATGATCCACCCTCCGCCTCTTTAACCGCGCTGCAAATCTCTCTGCCCTTGCGCTTACTGGTGCTCGCAACGCTTCCTCATGCCTCCACCGCTCTTCCATGTCGATCGCAGCTGAAAGGGCACATATGCGTCCCCTGGCAATACAAAGGTGCAGAATGGACATCCCCTGTATAGCACGACCGACTTCGCGAAGTGGGAGGTCAATTTTAGCCATTACCTCTTCGTGTGCATTAGTTTCGGGTTTGTCAACTTCGAAACTTTTTTCTGGAGAAGTTACAGAATGATCATCGCCCACTGCTTCCATGATAAGCTGCAAAGAAAAAGAAGTTACGAGCACACAAAAATGTATGTATCATCAATCAGCCAATCGGAAGATCAGATAAGTACGGAGCAATACCTGAGATATGGAAGGAACGACTATGTGATGAGAAGAATCCTTAGAATTTTTCTTTATAATCTAGCAAGTCAACAAAATCCCAGGAGAAAAGGAGTCTTTACTTGCAACCTATAAAGGCTACCGATTCGAGATAGCGATCAACGATGCTTATCGGATATATCTGAGGAAAGCTGCCGTGTAACGAAGGGGAGTGCACCTAGTCCAAGAAACGGGCCAAGCTTTGTCTAGATACGTACGGAGGAAATCAAAGCGAATCACCAGATCAAGTCATGCTTCCTTCACCATCCTAATCAGGACCGACGAGTTCTGGGACAACACCTGACGATGTCGACCTATGCGGTAAATGTATATTCACTTTAGCTTGGTCATTTCTGTATACAAACTTGTCACCATCTTATGCCTACCCCACAATAGCGTAACCATTATGCGCTAGGTAGGGGACTTAATGTTGATGGTGGATTTTCATTTAAGGCTAAAATTGTAAAAGCCAAAATTATGCGCTAACATCTTTCAAAAGATAAAGCCATTAATAAGTGATGAATACTTCTTCACTTTACTAATTCACCTAGAATGGAGCATGTGGCAACAATCCCAGTATTCTGTGAATTAAATACATGAAATTCATCCAGGTTGGAGCATGTAGCAACAATCCCATATACCCTGTGAATTTACAACATTATTAATTAATGCATGACCAGCCTTGAATTTCCTCTACTCATTACCGATGCGGCATGACGACTGAGTGTTGTTCTCAGCAGAACAACACGAACCTCCAAGCATTAATAATGAAGCATGTACGAAATACCCGTACAGACTACAACTCTCGGTGTGTTATACTAGCCCGATTGAGCATACATCTCTCGGTGTGTTATACTAGCCCGATTGAGCATATTTGAATGCGGGATTTGTCCATATCGGTCTCGAAACGATCACGACCATCCAACTTCACCAGCATGATTGGATGGCTTAGATTGAATCCATGACCACAAGCAGGTATTGGAATATTAACCACCGACCCAACGCGGGCCCCGCATGGTCGGCCTCCCTAAAAGGGTGGCATAACTTTCCAAACCGTCCAAGCCAAAGCAGTATGGACGAAAAACCCTAAATTAGGGTTTGCGGCACATTACATGTATCGCAAAACAGTCTCAACCATCCATCTTCGCAGGCATAGATGGAGGGTGTAGATGTAGATTCAAAAGGGCCAAGAGCATGTCAACACAAACACCGTGGGCCCGCCTACATACGTGACTGATCGGTCAGGACCAATTATAGTTGGTCGTTCCAAGTTCGTGTGCCCAAACAAGGCATGACGCACGGCCGATGAAACCCTAATTAGGGTTTGAACATCACGAGCGTCTATCTTCTCCTACACGAATGAAGGGTCCAGGATTAGACTAAGCAGGTCCGGTGCATATCAACATGACCACAGTGGGCCCATCTATCTCCACACCCGATCGGCCAAGGAATATCATGCCTGGTTGCCTCGATTCGCACGCCCAAACTAGGCGTGGTCACACCTCCCAATTACAAACTAATCTCGACCACTCCACTTTGCCGGACAAATTGAGTGGCTTAGATCACGTTTGTATGGGATATTAAGGAATGGACGTGTACACCAGCTCGCCGTCTGTATACCAGACTAATCGGCCAAGACCGACCAAGCTTGGTCGTCTTGAAACGCGCGCCCAAAGTTGGCATGACGCGCGGCTTTTGCGGCACCAGATCTCTGTCGCAATTGATCTCAACCACTCAACTTCTCCGGACAAATTGATTGGCCCAGATCAAACTTTCACGAGACAATGAGGTATGGGCGCCTACACCGTCATGTCGTCTACGCACATGCACGATCGGCCCTGCCAAAATCGTATCCCAAGCTTGGATTCGACCAAGCTGAAGAGTGATGCTTGCGCACCTCTTCAAAAACCCTAATTCCACTAACGGTCGCGAGATGAGTGTCTCAAAGATCATCTCGTCGTCAGTCAAACTTCACCGACTTGGTTATACAGCCCTGGTCAGGAGTTAATTGGTCAGTGAGGCGTCATGGTGATCACCACCCGTCACTCTACCACACCATGTGGTCGGCCAATGGAGGACTTGCTTGCGCAACCTCCAAACCATCACATGAAGTAGGATGGACATGAGGCTATTTTGAGATGCTCAAACAGCGATGCTTCATACATGCTGAATATACTCGATGCAGTACCTGCATAGAATACACACGATACTTCACAAGTATCGACTTCCTAAATAACTTAGTTATTTAATCCAAAGATTACATGCTACTTTCTGTGGGTCCCACGATCCACACACTTGAGACATCAATCATGTCACAAACTGGGGTATACATACTGGGGTATTGGTCTGACGGTTTACAGCGTGCAGCGCACAACGCGCCATCACAAGAATGTGTCGGGAAGTCATGGAAGGTTAGTGATGATTGGAGAAGTGGGCAAGACTGGTCATGTGACACTAACACACGACTCCACTAATCCATCACTCCACTTTCTCCACTTCCCACGAGATACGAGGGTTAGGCTTAAAGACTTGTATAAATAGGTTCTCTTCCCTATTTTCCAAACAGGAACAAGGCAAGTCAAGACAACAGAGGCAAGTGTTGATACAATCGTATTCAAACACCAGAACTGATAGCTTACATCCTGCGAGCCAGTTCAGCTTTCTGATTCAAGTCATACACAGCCAACACCTTCATAATCTCAACACCTTCTTCACTTCCCTCCCTAAGATCAACCCCATCTCCTGCACTTTGTGACCGAAGCAAGTCTGGAACGAACATTTCTTGGTTTATGCCAGAGTTGTACAGATTGATTTCTCGAATCACAAGCACTCCCGTGCAGTGCATTTGTTTAGGGTCTAGATTAATTTCTCATCCACATACCCCAAATTACCAAAACCGACAGAAATAGTTTTCACCCATAAACAAAACCTTCCACAAGATTAATGCTTTGAAGGCCTAACTAAGCAAGTGATTTGGTCTCGTTAGATCACTATCTTTACAATTTACAAACTTTGTTGTAATTTATCACTGGTAAGATAATAGATTAATAGTCAACATTTTTTTTTGTTAAAGTACATGTTATTCTCCTATTAAGTACTGATTATTGGTTCTGATTTCTGTTTCTTAATGTTTTGGATGTCTATAACTTGACGCAGCTCACATCTCTCTATATTGGCTCTCTAGAATACCTTTTTGTGGTGGAAAGGATAGAAGACCCTACTTATTGTGTTGACTCTCGCCTGAACTCTTCCTTGCTAACAAAAAAAAACATGCACATTAGTTGATTCAAAATTAAAGTTTATTCATCTACAATGTATTTTTGCTCATTTTCGATTTCTAAGCAATAATTGAACTTCACAAGTGCAATGAGTGATGAGGATGAATGATCGGTTACATTGGGAAGTCAATTCTTTAAGTGGTTCTCACTTTGTCAAGATCTCATACGAGAGAGGGCACCAAGAGGAGTGACCGTTATCTGGAACAAAATTATTATTAGCAAGATAATAATAGGCAGTTTCAATGCTATAATCATTTCATCAAGTCTTGAGAGAAAGTACATACATATCCTTCTTGCAGAGCTTGGAAGTCCATATCTTCTCCATCAAACTGTAACCCCTTTACTCCGCACAACATTATAAACGAGAATTCCAGCAGAGTTGCTTAATAGGTTCGAGATAAGGTGACGAGAATAACCCATGTCATTGTTATTTTTTCCCGCCCGCAAATATTTATTTTTTCCAGTTGAGAAGTTCTGAGAATAATATATCGGTACTCAGTGAGATTTTCTTTTCTTTTTTGAAGATACTCCATGTGATTATTTTATCACGGGAACTCCAGTGACGCGTTCTTCTATTGGTGTTTCCCAAATGCTATTTCCTGAAGTTCCTGCTCTGGTAGTTCTTTATAAACTATCTAACATTACAAGCTTTCTACAAGTTATAAAAACCCCCTCAAGTCTTATCCATAAGGAGTCTCTAAAACTTTTTATGTCGCACAATGTCTTAACTTGTTATGAAATACTGTCGTTCATATACTTTACAGGTTGTCAGTGGCATCAACAAGGATAGCAACTGCGGTTATCACATGTTAGTACCTTATCCTATTTTCTGTCGTTGTGTTGGCTATGTTACTCTTTATCCAATTCTTTCGTTGTTGTTGGTTATGTTACTCTTTATCCAAACTTGTCACATTCAATGTAGTTTTGATCACTGGCTCAATCATACATCTATAACGATACTCCGAAGTACGAAACTTATTGAAACTGCCAGGGGTGCCAGTATGTATTATTGTTCTTAATATGGGAAATGAAAGAAAGTAAAAACAAAGAAGATAGATTATGGGATCTGGAGGAAGTTCACGAGTTATCTTCTTTGATATATCATTGAAAAGAGTAACATATGATACAGTTACCGCTTTTTTTAGTTTATCACTTAGCACTCGTGCTGTTTTTATTATGTTATTTGGGTCTCTTTCTTTGTTCCTAATCACGCTCTGTTAGGCTTCATCTTTTTCGAGATTTGCAGTGTTTACCCGGGGACCGTAGCTGGTGCTCGAGAAGCCTGCTTTCTTGGTGTACCTTCTTTAGCTATGTCCTATGATACGAGTTTCTCTCTCTCTTTCTGTATTGGTAAAAGGTGCACGCATTTTGGAAAAAAACATCTTTCTCATGAGCAACCGAATGCCTGGATTGATTTGTCGATTATTTCTGTGGTTTCTGATTCATGACTAACTTTGGAGTTTAAATTTCAGGGTTGGAGGAAAGAGTAGTGACGATGACTACAAAACTAAGTGTCGAGGCATGTCTTCCCTTAATAAACGCAGCTAACTGAGATAAATAATGGAACTTATTTTCAAAGATGCTTTCTAAATATTGATATCCCAACAGATGTTGTGCATCATAAGGTGATCTTCAACTCGGGACCCCTGTTTTTATCCTTTTATCATTTTTAAACTACTAGTTCTCTTTCATATACATATATACATATTATGTATATACACATACCTACACTACCACCGTAGAGGTACTAAGACCTTCTAAACATGTGTTTTGCCAAAAAGACATTGCCTTCCATGTCATTCCTCATGTTTTTGACAAGGTATGTCAGCGAAGACTTTAGCTAGAAGAAATGAATGATTGAATTCATGAATCCTTGTTTTTATTTGTTGGGTATGGCAATTTTCTACTGAACCCAATAGGGCAACGAGATAGGGTAAAAGTATTGTGAAGATTGGTTGGGGACAAGTTGTTTCAGAATCACAAGGAGGAAACATGTTATCAACAATGACCATGGAGAATAACTCGACCGTAGGGGAAGGACCAAAAGTCTCCTCAACTCCATCAGAAGAAAATCTTCTCTTCCATACTCGTTTTATTGCATATTCAAAGAATAGCTTCTTATTCTGTTTTTTAGTAATGGCATTTGTTGTTTTGTATTTTGCGACAATTTCAGTCAACCTCAGTTCATTTTTGGATGATTGGCATCTATTATTATTTGAAAACTGTCTTTCTATTAAGTTTGCAGAACGGGTACCTTTGTGGAATTAATAAAATTATTCATGAATATTTCCATTTAAGTTTTCTATTTAGAAAAGCCTATTACATTGGAGTTCTGGGTTCAATCTGAATGCATGTGACCTTTCATAACAACAAATGCTGCCCGAGAAAATTTCCTGAAAATTGTTCATTTGTTGTTAGACAAAAAGATTGTTACAAAGATATGAGCTGACTGGGCATTAATGTTTGTTCTAGTTTGATAGTTGGATTAGTATAGTTCTACTAGAATTTAAAAACGCATACTAATATTGTCTCACCAAATCACATGTGACTAGGCTACCCAATTTAATTTATAAGACCGTCTGAAACAGGTACCCACTTTAATTTATAGGACCATAAAATAATATCTTAAAATTTATTTTATACGACTGTCTTTGTGGGCTACCCAATTAATTTTATACGAGAGAAACCCCGATTTGCAACAGCTACCACCACCTCGATGAGTTTGTAGCTTTGTCGGGTATCAATTGATTTTATACGAGAGAAACCATAATTTGCAACAGCAGTGTTACCACCACATCTGTTAGATGAGTTCGTAGAATAATTCATGCCTCCCCTTGCCCCATACAATCCGAGCCGTCGAGTTCAAAACAGAACCAATTCCTCCATTGCTCACACCGTAACCAATAGAGTTATTGCATCCACTTGAGTTTCCATTGAAGCTAAGGTTCAAACCCGTCCATATCCAAACTTACATTTATGGTTTGCATTTGCTCGATTTAATGCCTAATCAAAATTCACACCCGTTCCACCAAATGGCGAAAACACACCTCTATTACCAACAACTGGACAGAACCTATCTGTCTTCACTCCATAACCACCAAAAGAGATCACTAGATCGGACTGCTTGTGCTACCCGAATTTTAACTATGGTTGGGTTAGTAACTATGGTAAAGGGGTAAACATGGAAGAAAACTATGAAACTTATGAAACAAGAACGGACAAACCGATTTGTCCGTCTATGTAGCAAAATCCAAACTTTGTCTGTCTGCCAAGCAAAGTAGAAAAGCTAGGATTTATGTGAGGTTAGCTCAAAAATCTTTGGTTTAAATGATTGTAATAATATCATATAACTTTTGTGGAAATGTTCTGATTATTTTACTAATTATAAAAGATAAAATCATTTTATTACAAGGATTTATTACATAGCAGGCAAGCGAGCAACAAGCTGCGCCGCAAGCCCTTTTTTGAATAATATTTTTGAAAATGAGAATATAATGAGAATAACATTTTTGAAAATGAGTAATAATATTTAGGTTTTTAATTTGAACCGTTTGATCAAAGGCATTTGATCCAAGGGTTAGGATAAATGGGAAGAAGCTATAAATATCTAGCTAATTCTTGTGTTTGGGGGGGAATATTCGGTAAAATATTTGTAGGGTGAAAAATAGAGAAGTCGACAGAGTCACAAGGGTGAAAATTAGTCTCGGATACTTTTTTTTTTTTTTTTTTTTTTTTGATAAGTTAGTCTCGGATACAGTTTGCGGCATTGTTGGTTCTTCAATAATAATCTAGGTAACATTGGCGCAAAATCTAAAGGAAATCAGGTCAACTTCTATTACTCTTTCTTATTTTTGTTTGCTCTGAAGGTACTGTTTATCATACAAAGAGTCTTGTTTTCGTCTTTATTTCAATTATCTAAATAGATGAATTAATTAAACTGATTGTAGAAAAGAGAAGGCTTCAGGAGTTGCATGTGTTTCTGTGATTGGTTACATGAATTAATTGGTGATGAACCCTAACTATTGCTGGCTATTTATTTAGCATACCACGTGTTGATGACAACTAGTCCCACTCCTACTACTGTTTTGGTGTTACGACTTGAGGACTAGGTAGGATTTGGGCCGGTCATATGAAATTGTGCTTAGCTTAATTTATGATTCATGAGAATTCTGTTTTTTTGCTAATAATAATTGAATCGCTATAATAATAACGATCTTGTCTTCCCAGCTTTGATTATTTTGGTTTCATAATAACAATATAATATCATTTTTGCAATAATAATATTAATTTGGTTTTGTTTTGAGAGCAGGTTTTTGGATTAGTCGGATAAAGCATCAATTTACTCATTGAATAATTTTTTTTTATTTATTTTATTAAGTTAATATTCATATATTTAAACCCTAGTATCCCAATTATAAAGTAGAGGCCAAGTTTCGGCTTGGGCGGGCTAGGTGCCTTACACCTTCCTAGCTCGTATCTTGATTCCCGAACTCTTTCTCTGTTTTGGACCAGTGCTTCTTTTGGGTCCCAACTTCCTAAGTTGGGTGGCGACTTCCCTTAATAATAATTTCCACGTGTTTCCCATTTCGGATATTTAGAGATCCTAACGGATTTCGACGGTATCTACAGCCGACTGAAGAAAAAAGGAAACACTGCTGCAATTGGACTGTAAAAGAAAATTTTTGCCTAAACTAGTGAAAGTATCACTTTTTCTGAAATGGAGAGAGTACATCATTTTATTAGTTGCAAAGGAAAATTAGTTTTTTCATAAACCAAAATATGGCTACATAATGTGTTATGCATCCTTTGTGGTAGTTTGCATTATGGCTATGAAATCAATTTTTGAAAATTGTGCCTATAATGATAAACACCTCCGAATTTTTCGCAAAACTTTAATTTGACATTGTTGTTTGTACTCATTGTGTAGATCTCTTTAAAATCTTTCCAACAATATAAACTTTATAAAATTCCAAAGCACGGATTTTTATATATGTTATATTTTAGTTTGCTTGTCAATGATACATAAGGAATTATAATACAACTTGAATCTTATACCTATTTACCCTTCCTCTTTGGTTTATTTACAAAAATGTCTAATACCTATTTGCCCTTCCTTTTCGGTTTATTTACGAAAATGTCTAAAGGAAAAAAAGAAAAATTTGATTCAGAGGGGCAATTTTGGTTTTTCGGCCCGGACCATTTCTAATCTTTTTGTGTCAATTGATCACTTAGATTTTACAAAAAAAGTGACCATATAGAAGGTCCTCCCTCCATCGCTTCGCTCGGTCGGTCGGCCCAACTATGGTCCGGGTACCTGAACCGTGTATAATGATAATTCTCAAGAAATATGCCTTTTGAACTCATAAACAATATCATGTTCATTTAAATACTTAATATTTGAATCAAGATGCACAACACAAGTGTTTTAGTGATCAATGATGTCTTAGAGGTGTTTATGAGAGTCATAGCAAAACTAAATATATACTTATAGAAAAATAATCTATAAGTATCTGCAAATTCGTACTGGGTAGGTATGTGAAACCGTACGCGTACCCATGACCAGTTCGCGAATTCAGGGACCAAGAGTACGCGTACTAGGTATATGTACCGGTTGGTTGTTCACGAACTCAGATCAATACAATATGCATATTAGGTAAGTGTGTTGTCCACCATTCACGAATTCATAACTCTTAAGGTAAGCATACTAGGTACGTATACCTACCAATTCCGGGACCTCTGATATCTATAGTATGCGTACGTGTACCTTCCACGAGTCCAGATTTAAGTAAGTTCTTGAAACTCCCATTTGATATTTTGAAACGTTCCCAAATATCATGGACGTGAAATATCATTGCTTGGGCAATTTCCAAATGATCCATATGACATAAACATAGTTCTTGAACAATAAATTGTTCGGAACTGAGATTGTTAAGGACCTATGAACATCCATTGCTTGAATCATTTTTCAAGATATTTAACAAGACAAGCTTGACTCGAAATTTCTTCTTTGCAACATTAAATCTACTAGAAGTCATACGACATAGTATCATATAGATATAATGGTAATTCATGTGAGTAAATAGAATGGTTCAGTGTTCACATAGCTCTTGTTGATGAAGTTATCCAAATGTATTCGTTTGGTCTTCAGTCTTCAATCTTGGACGGTTATTAAGTGATGTCTGATACTCAACTACCAACCTCTAAACCTAGTATGAGACTTGAATTTAGTAGACTAAAAATTAAGATATAGTTTTGTAAAACTAACATTGACAACATGATTAATTGAGATATCAAAACTTGCGAGTTCGACCGAGCAGTGCTCTAACAAATGTTCCTCAATGTTTCAAATGTTTAGGATTTGGCCATATTTCCCCTAATAAATATTAATTTGGAAGAACTAAGGCATATACTGCGACTCTTGATTTCTCACCAGAGGAAAGCTTAGATGATTAACAATAATATTCATAATATCGATTCTCAAATTCTCAGGGTTGTGAATCAGATTATAATTTTTATCCAAAAAGTTTTATTAAATAGTATTTCCTTGAAACTAAACGACTTCATCTTCTTGAAGAAAAGCTTACCCTTTTAAAAGAAGCCTTTAAACGAGAAAGCTCAAACTATGTCAAGTAAATAGTATATCTGAACTTCAAACTATCGTATTTGGAGTCACAACTTGATTTTCTCGAAGAAAAAAAAAACAGAGTAAGCAAGCTCATCAATGACCACAACAAAAGTTAAATTGAAAATCGACAACTGTTGTGTGAGAATTATAACCTGAAAAGGAAACTAAAAATATCTCTAATAGTCAAGCAAATTCTTCTCAAAATTATTATTGTGAGAATTATATGCTGAAAATACTAATCGACACTTAAAAGAGGGTAACTGTTTTGAACCACTTTTTAGTTCAAACAACGTAACCTTACAACGTGGAACCCCTTAATGCTATCAGTTAGGGGAATGCTATGAATTATTGTACCTAAACCATAAGTAAAACCGATAAAAGAACCCAAAGACAAGAATTGAAGTACAACCATTAAGCCATCTTCGAAGAAATCTTCCAAAAAGATGTTACGCAGCAATGGTCTAGCCTATGGTTGAAATGATTCAAAACAAGTTGGCTACATGGAAAGGGAGGTTATTGTCTTTTCATGATAGACTAGTATTAGTCAAGTCAGTCATGTGCAGTATACCACTATACAATATGGTTGTCTACAAGTGGCCTGCATCTGTTATTAAAGTGTGTGAAAAAATAATAAGAAACTTCCTATGGTCAGGTGATAGTGAGGTAAGGAAATTTAAAACCATCTATTAGAAAAGAGTATGCACACCATATAAACAAGGAGGGATTGGTATAAGGAGACTGGAGGTGATCAATAAAGTACTGCTCATGAAAATGATGTGGAAAATCCTAAATTCTAAAGAGGAGTGGGCACTTTTTTTCCTATCCAAGTACAAAGACAAGAATGGGCAGTTTAATACTAGATGTAAAATGTCCTCAGTCTGGCCAGGACTGAAAATGGGCTTGGAATTCTTTAAAGGATGATGTTAGATGGTGTGTAGGAGATGGCACAAATATCTCTGTGTGGTTTGACACATAGATTGGGGATACTCCACTAATTCATCAGATTGGCTTGACAACTTTTGTCCAAGAGAATATAAACATGAAATTCGGTGAGCTGTTGGAGGGTAACTCTTGGCCAATTTCTGTTGAGCTTCATTCTTATATCAGTAATGCAACTTTACCTGAAGTTAGTGGTGGAGCAGACTTAATGGTGTGGAGTGGGAACTTAAATGGTCTTTTTTCTACATCATCTGCAGTGGAAAGAAAAAGACAAAGGGAACCACAATTACGATAGCCATCTCACATATGGAAAAATTTCTTACATCCTAGCATTGCAGGTAATATTTGGAAGATAAATCAAAAAGTCTATGTTGATGATGATGTAATGAGAGACATGGGCTTTGAAATGGTGTCTAGATGTTGTATCTGTGTGGTAGATCAAGACAGTATGGATCATACCCCCTGGCATTGCAAATTCAGTGAAGAAATTTGGGATAGGCTTTGTCAGGTATTTAAACCTAACTCTTTTGGTGATATCTGTAAGTCAACTCAGAACTGCAGCCCTTTCGTAAAACATGTATGGATGACAACAACATGTGTAACTATGAAAGAATTATGGTTTTAAAAGAATGAAAAACTGTTTGAGAATATTGAACCCAACATCAAAAGTTTTAAGCATAGAATTCTTCAAATGGTGAATGAAGGAGGGCACATAATCCAAGGTACCAGATGGGGAAAAAATTATGATGGTAATATAATTTCTTTTTTTAGGCTGGGTACCAGAAGTACAAAATATAGTTGTATCAAAGAAATGTTTTGGACTCAGCCAGAAAATGGTTATATCCTCTTTTGTTGTGATGGGGCATCATTTGATAATCCAGGAGATGCAGGATTTGGTATTTGTGTCAGAGATCATTTATGTCAAGTAGTGGGTACAATGTCTGGAGGTATTGGAGTAGCTACAAACTACATGGCTGAAACTTTTGCAGTTCTGTGTGCTTAGAATGGGCTGTAATCTTGGCGTTCAAAAGAATAATAATCAGTTCAGATTCTAAGACAGTGATAAATAAATTCAGTAAGGGAATTATACCCTAGTGCATTAGAGCTAGATGGTTCAAGGCTTATCAACAAGTCATTGAAGTTCATTTTAGTCACTGTTATAGAGAGACAACTTTTTAGCTGATTTGCTTGCCAAGTGAGGAGCAGATTTGGCAGCAGGTGATAGGGTTATTCACATAGGAAGACCTCTTTTTCTTAAAAGAGTTGAAATGCCAGAGGTGCCTTATTATAGATTCTGCACATGAGAGTTTGAAGATGTGTGAGCATAGTTAGCTTTTATTTTTACTTTTTGTAAGCCTTTCTCTTATAGCCTATCTTTATGATGGTCTTTCTTGTTGTTCTTGATTTTGCCCCATTTTTAATAAAATTTGTGACTTAGCCAAAAAAAAAAAAAAAAACTGATTCCTGACTCTAAAAATCCAAACTAGAGATGGGTTAGAAAGGAGAATACTAAAGAGTGTCTTAAACAAAAGAAAACTAATGATTAATGTTGGTGATCACGAAAATCGTTTCAGGAAAGTTAAAAATATATTGGAGATTTTGACAAAATAAAACGCTTTTCCAGGTATGTACTCAGACGAAAATACTAATTGTTCTTGTTAGAGCATATCTCGGTCGAACTCACAAGTGTTGCTATCTGAATCTTGTAGTCAAATTTAGTTGATCAAAATTATATCTTGATTTCTAGTCTACATTTAGTCAAGTCTCGGATTAGGAAGAAGTGCGTAGTTGAGTACCAGACATCACTGCGTTCTACCATTTGAAGGCGAAGATAAACCGGATATTTTGGAGAACTTCATCAACAAAAGGTAAGTGAATACTGAACCACCTATTACTCAAGTTTTCACCTTTCTATCTACGAGACTATATCGCATGACTAAAGAATACTTTACATGCACAACAAAATTTCGAGTCAAGTTTATCTTGATTAATTATTCTCGAAATATGTTGACTAAGCTTAAGAACATTTGTTCATACTTGATGAATTTGGTTAAAAACAATTTATTGTTTATGACCTAATTAAATTATGATTCAAGATTATCATTTGAAAATAGCATGGAACAGTGATATGCATCATTGATGTTATTCGGGAATGTCTCAAATTGATTATTAGAGAGATATAGAACTACTGTATATCTGGATACAGGACAATATACTTACCAGCTTACATACTGGAGCAAATGTTTATAGGTCCGGAGCCGCAATACATGTACCCAGTACACGTACCGACTAGCTATAGTTCGACAACGACTTTTGGGTACACATACCCGGTATGCAAACCCAAAAAAATTTGTGACTCGTGTACTCAGGTTGGTACACATACCTAGTATGCATACTGAGTTCTGTCAACTCCTGAACTCTTTTTTGTCTTAAGAGTATAAAAAACCCGGTAAAATAACTCACGAACTAGAAGTAAGTACACTTACTAGGTACACGTACTTGCCTTATCGAATATTTTCAGATGCATCAGAATTATTTCTATGAGATAATCGGCATTTGAACAACTCTCTATAAAAATACATTTAGACATAAAGTCTTAAAGTGTTATATGAAAATGATTAAGCTTATAGTTCGTCTGGCTAGTTCCGGCTAACCTTTCATGAAAAAATCATTGTACATGGTTCAGTTATGGTCCATCATAACTAGAGTGTATATTTTGTTTTGTTAATCTCAAATCAAAGATTCATCTAAAGGTGAATATTGATTGCTTGATTCCAAAGCTACCTTAGCTTAAATCTAAATCAACCTTTGTTTTGAAAGTCTATATAAGTAGAACCTCAAGTAACTAGGATCATTGAATCCCCGACACTTTTCTTGTGTATCTTAGTTGTAAACTAGAGTCGTCATCTCCTTTAAACCTTTTTAGGTTTAGCGACTAAAAAGACTTCACCTAGGGATTCATGAAGCCAGGTCCAACTATCTTTATCTTGATAGTTCGTGTATCCTGATCTTGCTACTGATTTTTGAGTCTCACTCCCATCAAGTAAAATAGATGGAAATCGCAAAATTTCTTCGTCTCCAACTTTGTGATTCCATAAGTATATTCCTCTATAACGATTCTTAATTGAAGTCCGAGTAGGAATTACTTATGAGGTGAATAATACTCTAAGATACTCTTCGGAGTCGTAATTACCAGATTTTGAGGTTTGCTAGACTTTGTCAATTACAAACGATTTTCTATCTCACCTTGATCTTTGATCAAAACGAAAATAACATATAGGTTGTATGTGGGAGGAAGATTGGTTTAAAGTCTTCAATTGAGTTGAAGCAACTCTTAGGATGTAAAGGATGTCAGCTAAGGGAATCAATTGCGCAGAGTCTTGTGATATTTAAGAGGCGTAATGAGCGCGACTGTAACCGAATTGTTGTGATAGATTCAGTCTCAACTACGTTCCAGTCCGAAGTTTTGATAGTAGGCTAGAGTCATTAACGGATTAATACAGTTTGGTGTTCAAATCTGGACAAGGTCTCGGGTTTTTTTGCATTTGCGGTTTCCTCGTCAACAAAAATTCTGGTGTTTTTGTTATTTCTTTTTCCGCATTATATTGTTTATCTTTATAATTAAAATATCACAAGTTGTGCGTAAATCAATCAAAGTAGATACTGTTGAGATTATTAGTCCCACATTGTCTGGGCAACCTAAGATCCTACGGTTTATAATCCTAAAGGCCTCTCCACTCATAGCCAATTGGTTTTGAGTTGGATGCCCGTATTCTAACATGGTATCAGAGCAAGCTATTTGCGACGATTCATTTGACCGCGCCTTTACTCCGCGTCACCCGATTTAATTGTCCACGTGTTAGATCCAACGAGGCTACACGTGAGAGGGTGTGTTGAGATTATTAGTCCCACATTGTCTGGGCAACCTAAGATCCTACGGTTTATAATCCTAAGGGATTCTCCACTCATAGCCAATTGGTTTTGAGTTGGATGCCCGTATTCTAACAGATACGTCCATCGTAATTGTTGGATACGACTTGATTGATCTTGGATATTGGTCTTTGGAATCGTCTAAGTACTCTCACGATATCATCAGGTTCACGAACTTTTCTCCGTTTACATATTGATTGTGAGAGAAAGATATATAAACTCTTCTTATAATTCCTGATTGAGATTCATTAAGTTGTAACTCTCAGAATTGTAATTGAGTTTAGTCCATAAACATTGCCTAAGAAAAAGTTGGTGGTGTATTTTGGTACCCCCCGCATTTTTAATTGGTATCAGAGCAGGAAAACTCGCGAAAGACCTAATAAGTCTGTGTTTGAAGCAATCTGACTATATGGATGAAGACGATCATATCTAATAAACGTACCACTAGTTTTGAAAACACTGTTTTTATGGATTATGTAAAAGAGTCTGAGTTCTCAAACTCTCATATAGATGAACACTCTATTCCCATAAAATAGTTGAATATTGATGAGTGTAATCCCTATTATCTTACTGATGAGTCTGACTCTGAAGTAAAATGGGAAGCAGCCAAACAAAATACTAGAATTTTAAAACATGTAGGATTTCAGTCTTTTGAGGTCAATCGGATGAAACATAAAGTCAATACTCTCATTCGTAAGATTCTTGAACGAGATTTTAGAACAAGGATTCTTCTTGAAGAACAAGCCGAAGTGAATTTGAAAATTATTTCATTCGAGGCTAAACTAGAAGATAATGCCTTAGAAATCGAACGACTGTTGACAGAAGGGGAACAATTAAATTTCCATGACCAAGAAAAAACTGTGTCTCTAAGGTGGAAGAGTGCTTCACAAGACGAGTATGATAAGACTACTTATTTTGATTTCTTTGAAACTCAGAAAGTATGCTTCTATTACAACACCAAAGGACATGTTTAAAGAAAGTGTAAACTGAGGTTGGAAAACTATTAGTTTGGCCGTCTCCAAAACACCTTAGATTTAATTCTAAAGGGTGTGACTGATATTCGGATGTCTAAACCACTTGGGGCGAAAACACATTCTAGCAAATTTGCTTCTAGGAATGCCAGTTTTGCTTGGTCCACGAATATTCGAACAAGTCAAATAAGTAGTATACAAAATCGATTAAAGAAGAACTCAGAAAATCTGTCACAGATATGGGTTCGTAAATATACTCATACTCCTCCTGATAAAATTGATGTAATTATCGATGAATCGATTCAACAAGCTAACATGAATTTGATCATTACAGGCTATAAGGATCGCTTTGATAAACTATCATCGTCTTCTTGACAATCAACCTCGGGTAAGGATTCTAACCATGTCTCTTTTCGTGATGACAGTAAATTCTATGATCACTTTTCTTGTCCAAAAAGGATTTTCTCAGCGAAACGAAAAGGTAAAAACAAGGGTAAACGTCAGCATAATCCCTCTAGTGAGAGTTCGGCTCACCCTTGTACAAGTTAGTCACAAGTCTTGGAACCTTATCCATAAAAATCCTATCGGATAATAAATTGTTGTGTAACAGGTGTACTATTTGTTTCAAATAGTGCTTTGGGTGATGAGCTATAATCTTTTTCATATTGCAACCTTTACGAATTTCTATGTTTATTTCAATCTGACAAGATTGCTAAAATTTCCTGTTGAGCTAGGCTCCAGAAAACACAAGCATTCAATGATAATTTCCTTTCATGAATATTAATGCTCTTGTACTCTAAACTTACTTGTTTATTGAGCTAAGAATATTTATGTTTAAGAAGGAACATATATATCATAGAATAAGGTAGATAATTGCGGTACTGAAAAATATTTTCTGCTCTCCAAATATTTTTGTTTTACCTCAAAGAAAAAGGGGTCCTTGTTTTATAACAATATATAGGAACGTTGGTTTGTGTACCTTAAGAAATTACTCGTCTTTCGGGATTCCATAAAAAAAAAAACAATTTCTAGGAAAGGTCACGAACCGACCCCTCTACCCAGAGAATACCTTTTTGCAAACTTGTTTATATACCCTAACTTGTGTTGAGAAATTCTCATCCAATAAGTTCTGCAACCAAGCATGTCTTCTATGTCACAAACCTTTGAAATCATGGAAGAAGCTATTAACTATTGCAGAGGTATTAAAGCAAGAGGAAGAAAGAGAACTCTGGTTGATGACGATGTTGTTAAATCATCTGAAGATATTCCTGGTGTGAATATTTATTTCGTCTATGATCATCAAGATATTGAGGGTGAAGATATGATCTCTGCTAATGTTGTTTAAGACTTTCTTAAACAATTTTAGGAAGCAAAGTTGGAATTGGTTGAAACACTAAAAGGTCTAGACATGTTACGAACTTAGTTGAAAAACGTTTTTGATGACCTTGTTCTCATGAAATCTCATGTTTGTGATCTTCTCAATGAGGATATTTTCTCTGAAGAGCTCGTGATTACAGTTGATGACAAATTCGAGGATCAAAATACCAATGAAGAGTCTAGAAAAATCTAGCTTATGTTTTTTTTTACTAGGAAACTTATTGTGAGAATTTATTCTTGTGTTCGAGAAGGATAACTAGGGTTTGGTATAACATATATTGTGAGTACACAAGCTATTTACGACGATTTTCATCTTGCATGCTTTTTGATTTATTTATTTAAATTGTAGAGTTTTTGGAAGATGACTTGCAGTATTTAATCATTATTGGTTTTATATATTGCAAAGTCTTATGAGATATATATGTCATTTAATTTTTGTGAATTGAACTGATATCTCATGTATATTCAAAAGTTAAATCTATTAAGTTTTATGAACTAAAAATAGAACAAACTTTGTGAGAATTTTCGCAATATTGATTTACTCGCGGTCACACTCTTGTGTAATTACTGGTTTATCAACTCCATAATATTTTCTTATGTTGAGTCATATCGATTAAATTATCTTCTTGTTCGTAATTGGCGTTGAGATTAATTTATGTCGATGTTTAGGATACAAATCCATGTGATTTGTAAATATCCGACAAAATCCTTTTTTTTATCGAAGTAAGGCCACTCGTGTTGTTCTCATGGGAATGACATCAAATGGGGGAGAGTTCTTTTTGAACTTGTGCTTAATTGTTATATCTTTGTGGGGAGAGTGGGTGTGGAATATACAAGGGATGCTTGTATATTAAATCTCCTAGATGGGACACTAAGTATTTTGTACTCTATGATATCATCTAAATTAAAGTTGATATGTGTTCCTTTTAGGTCTTGAAGTATCTTTTGATAGAATTCATTACGATCCCATTATTTTCGTACCTTTGCCAATTTTTATTGACAAAAAGGGGGAGAATTAATTAGTAGTTTCGCACTACATACATATGGTTTACAGATCATTATGTAAGGGGGAGTGAATCAACATCCATAGGTTTCACCTATTATGCAAAAGATGGAAGTATTGACTAAGGAGGAGAAACATATCACCGTAGTATTACTTTGAATTTGTGATACAATTGAACTTTGGAGAAGATAATAATACTATGTTTTTGTATAACGGCGATTGAGAATATCTGCTTTCAAAGTTGTTATCGCTATGGATCTTGAACAATAACGATTCTGAGTTGAACACGTCCAGAATCATTGGCAACTTGAAGTAACGAAAAATTCAAGGATTTGAAGAACCAAGGAAATCAAGCATGATGGATTCTGGAGTTTTAAAGATTTTTTTTTAATCCATATGTATTGATAGTTTGATCACTAAAATTGACAAATGGGGAGATTGTTTGCTCGGTCGAACTCACAAGTGTTGCTATCACAAGCTTGTTGTCAAATTTAGTTGATCAAAACTATATCTTGATTTCTAGTCTACATTTAGTCAAGTCTCGGATTAGGATAAAAGTGTATAGTTGAGTACCAGACATCACTGTTGAAACAACGGGGGTACAACAACCACACCCAACAATTCGTTCAACAATCTGTATGGACTAAACTCCAATATAATTCCGAGAGCACCAACTTAAAAATGAGCTCAATCAAGAAAGATATCAAAGAGCTTTATCTCTATTTCTCAATACGGTCATCAAATCAAACATATAGAAATCAATGATACAGATTGATATGACAAATAACTTGGAGGGTACCAAAGACCAATGCCCAAGTGTCAATCAAGTTATATCCAACAAAAAAGGTCGGATTTATTAACTGATGGAACTACACACAACCTGTAATATTTCAATTATATAAACAAATATAATGCGGAAAAGAAATAACACAAACACCAGAAATTTTGTTAACGAGGAAACCGCAAATGCGGAAAACCCCGGGATCTAGTCCAGATTTGAACATCACACTACATTAAGCCGCTACACACTAGCCTACTACAAGTTAACTTCAGACTGGAATGTAGTTGAGCCCTAACCAAGTCTCACACCGATTAAGGTACAGTCGAGTTCCTTACGCCTCTTGAACCACGCCGAATTATGCGCACTTGATTCCCTTAGCTGATCTCACCCACAACTAAGAGTTGCTACGACCCAAATTTCGAAGACTTATAAACAAATTTGTCTCCCACAAATATGTTTATTCTTTTTGTTACGTCTTTTGATAAAATCAAGGTGAACGGGAACCAATTGATAATACGGTCTTATACTCCCGAAGAGCATCCTAGAAATATCAATCACCTTACAATAATTTAAGTATATGGTGATAGAAGAAGTTACTGCGGAATCACAAAGTCTGAGACGAAGAACTGTTGTGATTACTTTTTATATCTTACCTATCGGAGATAAATCTCGAGCAAATCTTAGAGAAGATAATACTCAACACGATAGAATAAGTAAGATCAGAATACGCAACTACAGAGAAAATATTTGGATCTGGCTTTACGAATCCCAAATGAAGTCTTCAAGTCGTCAACTTATAATGGTTTTGGAAAAACCTAGGTTAAAGGAGAATCGACTCTAGTACGCAACTAGGACACAGAAAAGTGCCGGGATTAGGTTTTCCAGTTGCTAGAGTTCTCCCTTATATAGTATTTCAAATCAGGGTTTGCTTATAATCAAAGCTAAGATAGCTTAGTAAAAAATCATTCAATATTCAGCGTTAGATGAAATCATGATTTCAGAATCAAACTAAGTCTGCTTAGAAATTAAGCAATTAATCTCCACCGTTAGATGGTCTTAGCTTGTTACACACAAATAAAATATACTTATATTTAGATATGGGTAACCGTACCTAAACGTGTATATTGAGTTGGCTCAATAACAGTTAACCGAAGTTAGCCACATGAACACTTTTGTCTTAGCCGTATTCATCAAACAGTTCTAGATCAAATATGATGATCCATCAATCATGATAGATAATCAAATGAATCTAATTTTGTTTCAAATAGAGTTGTTCACTATCTCATAGAAATATATATGGACAAACTGAAACAAAATCGGATTGATTCGTAATCGTACAAAGTACGAGAATCAATTCATGAACATTAAGCCACGGTTTGCAAACACTTGCATTCCTTAAATCATAAATATTTTAGTTCATAAGTATGAAAATCATACAAAATTAATTTTAGAACTTAACCACTGTGTTCACAAACCAGGTGCGCGAACAACAGCTCCGGACCTTGGTCAAAATAAGCCGTTCACAAACCGGGTGTGCGAACAACTGTCCCGGACCCAACTCAGGTGAAACCGTTCGCATACTAGGTACGCAAACAAGGTTCCCGGATCTGAATCATAACAACACAGTTCGCATGGTAGAACCGTTCGCATACTAGGTACGCAAACAAGGTTCCCGAAACTGAATTATAACAATACAGTTCGCATACTAGGTATACATACCGTGTTGTATCCAGACATAGTTAATTGTTCTAAACTCTCATTTCAATCATTGAAGCACCCTTAGAAGACGACAATGGATGTCTCACACATACCATTAGCTTATAAGTAATTTTTAAGTGATCGAATGATCAATATGAAACTTCCCAAGCTAACATTAAATGACTGTCTCGCACAAATCATGTAAGATATTCAAGGTAATTTTCACATGATCATCTTTTGACTTAGTATTTAGTTTCCAACAAATAAATTGTCTCCAACTAAACTCGTCAAGAATATGATGAACGTAGCTAAAGAAAAAAGCTTCCAACACATATTTCGAGAAATAGATAAGCGAGATAAACTCGACTCGAAATATCAAATGTGTATAATGTAAAAGTCTATATAACTATACAACTTAGTCTCATTAGAAGATAGAATAGACTTCTGAGTGATAGATAAGTTTTACTCTCCACATACCTTTTGTTGATGAAGTTCTTCCAAGCTCCTCAGTATATCTTCTTCTTCAATTAGTGAACACCGTGAAGTGTAAATCTCAACTACACATCCTATCCTAAACCGATACATAGCTATAAGTAGATTAGAAATCAAGTATATAGTTTTGATCAACTAAACTTGACAAACAGGCTTGAGATAGCAACGCTTGCTAGTTCGACCGAGCAATGCTCTAACAACTGCGTTCTAGTATTTGGAGAACTTCATTAACAAAAGATAAGTGAAGACCACATATTACTTAAGTTTTCACTTTTCTATCTATGAGATTATGTGGCATGACTAAAGAAGACTTTACATGCACAACAAAAATTTCGAGTCAAGTTTATCTTGATTAATTATTCTCGAAACATGTTGACTAAGCTTATGAATATTTGTTCATACCTGATGAATTTGGTTAAAAACAATTTATTGTTTATGACCTAAATTATGATTCAAGATTATCATTTGAAAATAGCCTGAAACAGTGATATGTGTCATTGATGTTATTCGGGAATGTCTCAAATTGATTATTAGAGAGATATGTAACTACTGTATATCTGGATACAGGACAATACACGTACCAGCTTACATACTGGCGCAAACTTTTATAGGTCCGGAGCCGCAATACATGTACCCAGTACACGTACCGTCGTAGCTATAGTTCGACAACGACTTTTGGGTACACATACCCGGTATGCAAACCCAAAAAGTTTTGCGACTCGTGTACTCAGGTTGGTACACATACCTAGTATGCATACTGAAAAAGTTTTGTCAACTCCTGAACTCTTTTTTGTCTTAAAGGTATACAAATCCGATATACGTACATTTTTTGTGTATCCTGATCTTGCTATTGATTGTTGAGTCTCACTCCGATCAGGTAAGATAGATAGATATCGCAAATAAAATGGAGTATTTTGCCCAAAATCTTGTAGATCTAAACGAATCCGGATGCCCTAAATCCCTCTTGTTGAAGACGAATCTAAGGCGACGCCGAGCAAAATCGTTGATGTTATTGATGATTCGAGAATAACAATCTAAGAAACACCATAGAGATTTGAAAGAATCGCTATTAGAGCGAAGAAAAAACATCCTAAAGACGAAAAAGAGATCGCCCAAATAACAAAGAAATGTGTCCATAGACACCCAACACAACGAAAATAAAACCTAACAACAAAAACTAAATTATTTTTATTCATGAAAACTAAAAATCCTTGCTCAGATCTAGCCCAAAAGGACTAAATCTGAGCAAAAAAAAAAGAAGGAAGTTTAGGTGTTTTTTTCTTTTAGGAGAGAAGGAAACAGATTACATCTTCAATGTCAAGAAATATTAACCACCTCTTGAGATGTGCATTAAATGTGGTTGTATATTGTACCTTCCAACTAAACCATTGCCCAATATTAACCGCTTATTTTATTTACATAATCAAAATATATTTTTATTTTATCATTTTTAAACATCATTTTCTGAATATTAAAGTTTATTTAATTTTTTTTATGTTATTTTCTTTATTGTTTGGTTTCTTTTATATTGAAATATTATAAACTAGTTTCTTCCCCGTGCGTTGCACGGGGTTAAGTTAATTGAAGTATTACCTGTGCTGAAAATGTAGCCGTAACTAAAAATTGTGTTCCAGTTCATAACTACTAAGCGGTGACGTGATAATCTTCACCACTGTTTTACACATCTTATTCACATCAATCTACAATTTTTTGAGTTTCAGTCATCAATTATTACTTTTTCTTTGCCGGCAGTTGGGTAGAAATATGATAGTATAATTACTTTTTTGTTTACATAATCACTGAGATAGTCACGCTTACCCAAATTCTAAGAGCAAGTACTTGTACTAATTTTGGAGCTTCTAATATTGTGTTGATTGTGCTGCTCATGGGACACCATCTGTAGATAACCAAATTTAAATTAAACTTAATATTATCCTCATTTGCAGTATACTTGATATCGATAAAACTGGAATCCTAGTTAATAATGAACGAAAACTGGTCTCACTTGTGCTAGATGCATGACTTGCCTGCAATCACCAAAGGAAGTTCTCACTTGTGCAAGATACACAATCACAAAAACAACCGAATAGACATGGGAGTGTGCACCAAATAATCAGGTACATATGAGTGCAAGAACTTAAAAACAATTTTGGTACACGCATTTTACAGATGATCTTCTTAATGGGATTCACTAAATGTTAGTGGTGTTATCAATCCATCGAACTATATCTACCTAAAATTGTACATTTCTGGGTTGGAATTATATTCTTTGCATTTCATTATCAAAAAAGAGAATCTACAATGTTATTTGTGGTGCTCCATTATGCATTACTAATATTTTCAATGGTAGCATATAAAGATTCAATACGCGCAAACTACAATGCCATCTGTGGGAATCGAACCCACAATAACATGGTTGAGAACCATGTGCTCTTCCATTTGAGCTAAGATAGCAAGCAACATTTACCGACGTAATTGAGAATTAACATAGTCAACACTGTCTTGATGATTCATAAGCATATAAGGATATCAAGAAGATATTTTTCCTGATCCTCGCTGGATACACACATAATACCCCAACAACATAAGCCCATGTCTACCTTGTCTAAAATTATTAAAATAAAAGTCGTACCCGATGCCACCATACGTACTCGCAAAGGTTACAAACAAAATGGATGCATTAAACAGTGAGGAAATCACCATGTATACTTTAAAACTATTTTTTGCAGAGTTTAAAATGTCCTTTATTTGTACAAAACTACAGGTCGTTAGAAAAAAATAACCGAAGATCGTTGCTACCTTGCATATGGAAACACCAAAATTTCCTTCAACTGCAAGTAAAATTTATGCCACCTTTAAGCACAAACCATTGTCAAAAGAGAAAAATACTTCCAATCCTAGCCCATACTTAACTTTAATTACCATCATTATATCCAGGAAAAAGATCAAAATAAGCTCAAAACATTTGCAAGTACACCGAAAGAACATTACCTAAAAATATCTTCTGAGATTTAAAAAGAGTAGCAAGAACCTTGGTCAATCTGTATAATGAAGATTGACTCATATCTTCATTGGCAGAAGCCGGAATTATACAATGAAGTTTTTCAGTAGATATTAAGCAGCAATACTTATAAGCCAACTGCACAGTATTATCAAAGATATAATTACTGCGACCAAATGAGGGGGAGGAAACATGATAAGGCGCGAGCCTAGGATATGTATGCACATATAATATAGGTATATATACAAACTACAACTGAAAAGGAATTTCAATCCCAAGAATAAAATAAAAGCGTGCTAACCTGTCTCGCATGTCACTGCCTGCCGTATATCGATGGAGGAGATAGTAAAATTGCCATACAAAATAGAAATAAGAATTTTCGTATAGGAATAGAGGAGCACTAAAATGGGAATTTCCATTTGAAAAACAAATTCAAAAGTATGGGAAGGTTGATAATAATTCTTCACAAAGGTGAAGAATGAACAATCACTACAGGCCTTAGTTGGAGTCTCCAAGCGGATACCTTCTGATCAGTGTAACAATCCAATAATAAGACAATAAACAACTTAACTTCAACAATTATAAAATTACAAATGTGGTATACCTCTAATGTAACGTCAAACATTGATGCAATAGGATAGGAGGAGAGGACCCAATTCACTTCTTATTCTGAATTTTATAAATCTGAAACTTCGTTGGATCAACAATAAGAACTAATTGTTAAAGTTTCGTTTACAACAAAATCAAGAATAAGAAAAGGAGAATCGTGGAAACAATTATAAGTTATCAAGTTATTTATCGTAGAAAGGGTGAAGAAAAATTATACTCCCTCATTCTTGCCTCATCCGAGTTCATTAAACCCCTCTAAATCGCCTTCGTTTATTACTTTAGCCTTCCTTGCAGAGACACAAGTGCTTTTTGATTCCCTGTACATATAGTGCGGTGCATGATAAGGGTAATGTTTTACTTTAGATTAGATTCACAAAAGCAATAATGTCCGACACTTGTGGATTATGTTTTACTGAAATGAGACCTATAGCTTATCAACTTAATGACGTAACTCCAAAAGGTTTTTAGGGATTTTGGACTATACTGCTACCACACTACGTAACAACCGATCAACTGCAGGGAACATGAACAAAAGAAAATCAAATCATGAACCAAACTCAAGTTTAGATT
Source organism: Papaver armeniacum (assembly GCA_023531295.1). Taxonomy (NCBI): domain Eukaryota; kingdom Viridiplantae; phylum Streptophyta; class Magnoliopsida; order Ranunculales; family Papaveraceae; genus Papaver; species Papaver armeniacum. The sequence goes on from JAJJWW010016117.1 coordinate 46,965, forward strand.
TATAAACAAAGTAAGAAAACAAACCCAAGTTTGTATCCATAAACAACTTGACAGAAAAATAATAGATGCCTTTGGAAAACTCAAGTTTGGATTTATAACTGAAGCGAGAAACAAACCCATATGAATCTACCGTTTAGATTTATAAGCATAGTGAGAAAAGAAATCAGAGTTCGAAAACAAAAATAAGACCCTTCTTAGGAAAATGCTATTATTAACCCTTCTGAGAAGTGCAACTACAAACTGAATAGATTACTTACAGGAAGGTCTGAATTAGGGGAAGAAGAAATGCATGGTTCCTCCAGTTTCTTCGATTATAGGGTTTCGAGAAAGGCAAGGGTGACAGTAGAGTTTGAAAATCCAGTTAATTCCTTGAATACTATACGCCAAAGCTCCATGTGATTGAATAAGATAAAACGATCATGAAGAAAGTAAAGATAGACTACTGAAGGTGCAATTGAAACAGAAAAAAGAGAGAAGGAGAATCGGGAGAGAAAAAGAGGCGTTTGATTATTATGCAGTGAAAATTAGATTTAGGGTTTTGTTAGGCGTTTTAGTCGTGGAGTTGTGAGTAATCTACACCTCAGGTGTTTAGTGTGCACAAATAATTATAAAACAGATTGAAAACCCTCTATTCCTATTGGTCGGGGGCCAGAAGCTCAAGAATCCAAGCTTTTGGCCTAACTTTCAATGTGAGGCCAGCAATTTTTACTCAAATTATATACATCCTCCCGATATCAACGATATAACTTAGCCGCAAGGATTGAACTAGGGGTGGCTGTGGGTGCTCCAGCGACCTCAAAAAATCTAAATACAGCTCAGTTCAATTTTCCAAAGGCAATCTTTTGGGCAAAAAGATTTAGCCCCCATTGAAATTTATTTAGCCCATCATAGCCTTTTAGCCCACCTAGGTTTTCAATGCTGCTTCCGTACCCAGGTCTAGAATCTAGATAGCTATTTCTTTCGGGGGTGAAGAGGCGGAAGAGGAAGATCTAAAATGAACTGGTAGATGATGAAGAAACATTGACCTGATTCGCAGTGATTTTAAATCGATCATAAATCCTAGAGAAGCCAATTTTGATTACAGAAGTTCTATTGGATAAGGTGAGATTAATATGTTACAGTTTGAGGATTATCTTATGTCTTTCTTCCTATATTTCCTCCCATAGTGGTTGAATAACAAATATTTTCTGTGACTTATGTAGCCATTCCCAACATAATTATTTTTTTCCAGCCTACATACACTAAATATTGGGTTAGAAGTAAATGTACATTGGTTTGCAATCTAATTCTTTCATTTTACCATACCACTCCACTGCAATTAACGATACAGGAGTCTGAAAAGTGACTGTTAGACCAAATGCAAATACTTGTAACACGATCTCTCGCTTATTTGACGAAAGGAGGTTTTCATGTTGGCTATGGGTGGAGGTTTTTATTTATGCTGGCAATGGATGTTTACAGTTACAGGTTGATGACTATTTGTAGGTCAAATTGATCTAGGTATTCTCGTTGGTGGACTTTGGGAAGCAAGTAATTTAAGGATGCAAACAAATTGCTTGCTCAAATGGCTGAGAGAGGTATTTCTTGTTAACATTGTGATTTCTTGATTCTTTTTCTGTCTTTTTTCCAAAGAAAATGGATGAGGTATTTTTGTTTCCGTGGAAATGAGATTGTCGTGTTCTTAATTTGACTATGGTAGAAGTTTCCTATTACACTAGATTATTAGTTTAGGTTTAGGTTTAGCAGTGCTTATTCTATCCCAGTGGTTTCTTAGTTTAAGGGTTTTTCCCTTATGAAGTTACTTTTCCATATGAAGTGTTAGAAGTTAGAATTGATTTAACGATCACAAGATTCACAACATATCACATGTTCATATTGATAATACATTAAGTTTGTCGGTGGCAATAACCTTTATCCTCTTTGCTCCGTCAGACCACTATTAGTTAATTTATTTAGTTTATAGATTATTAGTGCTTGTCAATCGGTTGTTATGAGAACAGGACCGAAGTGTATATATTTTCACTGATGGTGCCGACTTTATATGCATCGTGTTAGTGCTGGTTTTGCTTGCATCTTAGTAGTGCTGTTATAGTGCCCTAATCTTAGTTACTAGGAGCGGGAAGAGAATGGGATGGTAAAATTTCTCAAAAGTCAAATTCGAGGAACCATAGTGGAAATTAGGTTTTATAGGTATATTAGGTATTTTGTCATGGCGCATACTTTCGAACGGCATATCTCATTAGTTCATTCACTTCTTTTGTCTCTTATTATCATTCCGAGCTTCCTGAAGCTGATTTCGTGCTTGTGTATCATGTGAACTTGGAGTTGGAGGTGTAAGCGTTGTAGGGGAAGGAGGAATAAGAGAAGGTGGTGTGGGTTAAGTAAAGTAATTATTCGCTTTAATATCAGATGTCTCTCTTGCTTCGATTGCATCAATTGTTTACTCATTTTTATCTCCTTCAGGGTTTACATCCCAATTTCTATACCGTATTCCCCTCTCTGCCTTGCAAGTAGACGCTGATTAAAATGAATGAACTATAATAGTTATTTAGCCCTGTTGTGGCACAATATGTTTCTCTCTATGTTATGAATGTAGCTATAAGTGCTCCAACACCTCTCCGCACAAGATGTCTTCACACTTACACTTTGCGACACACTCGCATAGCTAATATGTAAAGTTTTGCTGCTCCTCCACTGTATAGACCCCACCGCTGTGTTGCACTCATCCTTTCTCTATCTTTTGCAACTTGTGGATGTGCAACTCACAAAATCGATGATTTGGCTTCTTATAATCACAACTTATTCCCATAATGGAATCATCTTGTCTATTGCAGCTAAGTACCCATCTCGAAGCTCTTTGTCTCTTTGTCAAAGCTCGGGTTCTTCCTACTAACACCACCTAGCCTGGTTTTAGTAGCCAAGAGTTTGTGTAATACTTAGAGACGAGTTTATAAACTAAACAATGCAATGAAATATTCATTTTGCTCCATTGTTGGACCAAAATCTGGTGAATGCTGAATTATTGTAAATCACAAGACCATCTGCAAGAGTTTCTTTTAACATGCCTAGCAATGTATCCACTTGCTCGTGTACTTACCCAATAACAGATTTGTCGGTGTTCGAATATCTGAGGATCTAACAAATCGCCTTAGTTATTTTTAACACTTTGTCTGTGTGACTCCAAAATTTACCACCCATGATTCATGTAATTATTTCTACATAGTTTTCTGCATTTGCAGGCTTCTTTATCTCTTTTCATTCATCTGATGGTCGCATGGCATAAAGACATGCCAAGACAACACGATGAAGAATCCGAACCTTATCTTTTTATATTTGAGAATTTCCAAGGAACAAAACTTTTTTAACAAAGCGAGACACTGAGAATAATTGCTTACAAACTTCACAATGTCCTTCATTGCCTTTTGTACGTGTCTTTAACAAAAAAAAATAGCTAGTTCCCCTAGATTTTCTTATGTGCTTCATTGAGATTCACGATGGGAGTGCTCCCCAAACGTTCTCCCAACAAGTGAGAAACGTTTCCCTTAAGTCCAAGTTTTTGGGTGTTAATGATTTGTTGTTAAAATCGATAATTTCCAAGTCTTTGGGTGTTAATGATTTTTTGTTATCAGAAAACAAATTTGGCTTTTGTTATCACTTTAGAAATAGAAGCTAAAGAGACATGACTTGTAACTCTATACAAGGCCCATTTGACTTTCATACTTCAATCAGCAAAAACTAATAATTTGTCTCTTCTTTTTCCTTTCTTCTTCTATATATGCTTTTTTAAGCTCAGTTATAAATTTAAAAAAGAAAGTTGATGTTGACCAAGCCTAAGAACTAACATTAGCTCCTCTTTGGGATTATGTTACATAAGTAGATGAGGAAGACGGTAATAAAGGAGGTGGTGGAGGACAAAAGTTTATGTAACTTCGTGCATAGAGTGGATCTTGGGAGCGGTAGCGCTGTCGGGAATAAAATTGACATTCGTAAAATTTTCAAAAATGCAGTTCGAGGAGCGTGAATTAGGTTTCTTAGATATATTAGTTCTACTATTAATTTTCCGAACCTGTAAACAATAAAAAAAAAGACAAACAAATAACATCTTGATTTTCTATATAACATACCTACTTTCTTTTAGTTTCCATCTATATATCTCTTATTCATTCACTTCCTTTATGTCTTCTTGTTATTGTTTCGAGCTTTATGAAGCTGGTTCCCAGCTTCTGTATCCTCTGAACTTGAAGGTGGAAGTGTAGATGATGTAGGTGGTGTCTCTTAGCAAAAATAATTACTTGCTTCAATATCAGATGCTCCTGTTTGCTCTCTAGCTTCGATGACATCAATAGTTTCCTCAATATTATTTTCTTCGGGGTTCACATTCCAAATTCCTATACTGAGCTTCATAATCAACTATCTGCCACACAAGTAGACGTTGATTATAGTGTAGGTACACTAGTTTTTCAGCCCTATCGGCGCATTGTCTATTTCTTTTATGCTATGGATGTAGCTACAATGAGTGCTCCAACATCTCTCCGCACAAGATGTGTTTACACTTTGAGATAACACTCACATAGCTAATGTGTTCCGGTGCTCCACCACATAGACCCCACCATTGTGTTGCACTCGTCCATGTTCTATCCTCAACAGCTTGTGGGCGTGCGAAAACATCTCTATTAATTACAAAATCACTGATTTGGTTATCATCGTCTTGTGATGGAATCATCTTGTCTATTGCAGTTAATATGCATCTTGAAACTCTATGCGGAAGTTTCATTTCTTTCTACTAACACCACCTTGAGCTGGTTTCATTAGCCATGAGTGAGTGTTAAATTTGGGGACAAGTATATACGCCAAACAATGCAATGGGATATTCATTGTATCCCATCGATGGACCACAATCTGCTGAATTCTTTCATAAATCACACCATCATCTGCAAGAGTGTCTTGTAATGTACCTCGCATTGTATCCATTTGCTCGTATGCTTCTCCTATAACAGCTTTATCGGAATTTGAAAATCTGAGCATCATATAAATCGGCTTCGTTATTTTTAAGAAAGATCCGCATTACTCCAGAAATTTGCATCCATGATGATTCTAGTGATTCCTTCATGATCTTTGACATTTGGAGGCTTCTTGATCTCTTTCCATTCTTCTGATAGTACTATGGCTATTAGACTAGCCCTTACCTTGACAAGTGGAGTAACACGACTAAGTGGAAGATTTGAGAACCTATAATGTTGAATTTTTTTTAAACAGAGCAAGACACTGAGAATGATTCCTTATGAACTTCACAATATCCTTGCCTTTTGTATACTTGTCTTTAAGAAGAAAAAAAAAGCCGGTTCCTTGGGTTTTCATATGTGCTTCATTAATAAAAGTTCAGTGCTTGTGCTGAACATCCCGACCAAAATATATGCGGATACTTTTTTCTACGAGTGCTACAATATATTTGCAATTTGCAGCGTTGTTTGTGACGACTTGTACGACAATCGGAGGTCCAATCTTTTCAATTGCTTTTAAGAGTATTTCAGCTTTGTTTTCTCTATTCCTGAAACGTCATGTGCGCTTAGAAACATTGCGCCTGATACTACCATAATGTTTATTAACGATGCACTTTTGACGTTAGACCAACCATCTGAAAGTAGAAACTCCATCGGTATGCTAGTCATTCCCTAGAGGATTTAGAGCTTGTTTTATCGCAAACTCATGGAGTTTTTATTAGCTCTGATGGTTGTTCTAACATGCAAAATGCATCCTTAATAAACATCATGGCAATATGGTACAGAAAGGCAATGTTTCTAAGGGGTAGATGATGTTTTTAAGTGAAAATATTTGTGATACTTTTGACAGTAATTAAAGAGTTCGGGCCTCCGATTGACGTTCAAGTCATCAAAGACAACTCTGAAAATTGCAAATTGGCTGGGGAACTCATAGAAAAAAGTATCCACATGTATTTTGGTCGAGATGTTTAGTCCATGCCCTTAACTTATTAATGAAGGATATAGAAAAATATAGGAAACCAGTTATTTCTTTTGTTACAGACACAAACACATATATATGTATATATGCAAGAATATTATTATAGACTTCGTGAGGAATCATTTTTAGTGTCTCGTTTTGTTTTAAAAGTTTTATTCTATAGAGGCTCTCAAATCTAAGAAGACTAGGTTCTTATTCCCCACTTCGCCATGCTGTCCCGGCTTGTCGAGGTAAAGGCTTCCTTAATTGCCATGGTACTATTTGATGAGTGGAAAGAGATAAAAAAATATGCAAACAGGGAAGATCATGTATAAGTCACTGTAATTATCACGGATGGTAGAGAAAATCTGCAAACAAGTTGGGCGCTGATGGGACTAAAAAAACTAGTGTATATTCATTACAATCAACGTTTCGTTACAAAGGCAGAGAAAAGATTACGAAACAGAGTACATGACTTGAATTAAACCCTTAAAAAAATAACACCGAGGAGGCTATTGATGTAATCGGATCAAGGGAGCAAAACAGCATGGCTGATGTTGAGCGAAAAATTACTTTACTGAAGCCACACTACTGAAGCCACACCACCTTCCCCTCGACCTCCACCTCCAAGTTCACAAGAACATGATACACAAGAGAACATGAAATTGTAAGGAAGTAGACACTTTATTTAGATTTTCTAAGTGCTTATTATGTTTTTGCCTTTTTTCTTGATTATAAGTTCGAAAAATTAATAGTGTATCACTAATATATTTGTAAAACCTAATTTGCGCTTCTCGATTTGACATTGAAAATTTTTGCGCTTCTCGATCATGTTCCTGTTCGTGGTATCTAAGCTCTGGTACTTGTTGAGGAAGCTCAAGAAGGTGAAGCAGGGTAATTGACAGGTTTTGCTTTAAATGAGATTTTTGGAAAGAGTGCAACCAGGATCAAGAACAATGGTATTTGTTTAGGTCACCAAAGCCAAATAGGTTCTGCAAACTGCTGCTTAGACATATGTACTCTGATGTTGCAGATGGAGTGTTCCAGCAACCATATCCACAAGAAGGAAATCAGATTCCCGTTGGTGTTCCAGACTATGAGGAGGCCACCAAGCAGGAAGCTGAATACCACATACATGCCAGCCAGACCTAAAGTATCTTGCTGTTTAGATGTTTGTATGGGACTTTCTCGAATATTAAGTAGTAGATCATTTGCTAACGATTATAGTTTGTGGTAGGATCTTGCTGCTTTATATTTGTACCTCTTCTTTTTTGGTTTCCTTGCAGTTAGTATGTGAAGTGGGAATTCAGATGGTTTTTAATGCATGCTAGTATGTTACATTTTAAATTTACAAGAATTAGGAACTTTCTTTTGTTATTGAGCCTGCTCTGTGTTGGTTGTTTGTCTTGGGCGTTTGTTCCCTTTGGGGATAGTTGTATACTGGGAACCCTTGCCTATATTTTCTAACTAATCTGCTCTTGTTCTTTTTCCTTGTTCTTTTTCCAACCTAATGTTTGATGCAGAGTCAGATGTTTAGCTGAATTGGAAATGAAGATGAAGTTGAATTGAACCAAATTAAAGGTCTACTTGGCACAAAACTGAAAAATTGCTTGGTCTAGTCTCCGGCTTCAGGCGTGACGCATTATTGAAAAGATCATCATGAAAATAAGTTGACAATGAGATCTTATTAGATTGTTTAGTTCATAGTTGGATCTGACAATAGATAGATAAGGTAGTTCATGTCACTTATTTTTCATGGTGGTGGTGGTACTAGTTTAAAATATCTAAAATAGATGCCGCAAAAGTCTGTCGTGCCAGTCACATTCGAGCAAATTTTTTGATCCCACCTTAAGCACCATCTAATTGTTCCATTTGTTTTAAGATTAATATTGTTGGCAATGCTGTGTATTTTGAGATCATTTTTAATCGTCTCAAGGACAGAACCTACTGCGTGTTTTCAAAATAACAACTAAAACCAATACTTGTCCATAGGGGATAATCAGTAAAAGGCAGCCCGAAAATCCGGATTTTATTAGCTGCAACTTTGACAATTTTACGTGGATAACACTAAGAAACATGATAGTGTTGGTTAAATTATGATTTTCGTACTGATTGTCTGCAAAAGTGCAAAGGTAAGCCGAATTAAAAATAAAGCCTTCCTCAAATTAATCTCATATCTCAATGCATTCAGGTGACTGATCCTGTTTTTCAAAGGACGAATCCCAAAACTAAGCAGCTCAGCGATATTACGGATCCATTGGATTCATAATTTCGTGGAATTTGCTAACTCTTATTACAACTTGTATCAAACTTCTGGCTAAACTAAAAATTCCGGCCATTTACGTTTTTCATTTTTAGCCTTGTTTGGCAACTCATAATATAGAAAAATAAATAAAGCCTAAGTTACAAATAATTTGTACACAAAATTGGTTAAAAAGACCAAAAACAACATTTCCTGGGTGAAAAGGACAGTCAGATTTAGATACTGTTTAAATGGACAAAAATTTAAAAATAGCGAGGATGTAGGTTTTGTCCATTTTCAAATATTTTTTCTTATTTTTAACAAGGATGCATCCAGTTTCATCCTTGTTATTTTTTAAGTTTAAACCAGGATGAATCCAATTTCATCCTTGCTAATTTTTTTTTTGTCCATTTCATCCATAAAATTTTTTACTCGTCCATTTGAACCGTGTTTTAAATTTTTTTGGACAAATAACCCATTTTCCGTAATTTGTATCAGTCAGAGGATGACAATTATTGTTGAGTGATCTATTTCCTTGAATCATTTTGTAGCTAGCAACTCTTTACCTAATATCACTACTTTTGTTAGGTTTATACAAAAACACACACGTAAGCCATGATTTGAACTAAAAATATAAATAAAATAAGGAAATGGAAATATGACTCGGAAGATTAAAGAATATGATTTACTTTTGTAATATCGTGTTATACACTTGCACACAAAAACTTGTTCTTAGTTGTGTAATTTGTTACCAATTCAACAGTGTAAATTCAACTTATCATTATCAATATCATAATCGGATCAATGATCGTGATTTATGAATCCTCTAGGTACTACCGGACGAAATAAATGACTTATTATTTTGAAGTGGTCTTCCCTGAAGATGACGACGATGAGGAAGATGAATCTGTTCTCGGTTGTATTTTAATGCAAACAAAAGAACAATCCACAGACATGGATCTCTTTAATAAAACAGTTTTAGGCAGAGATTGCTGTTTTCTAACCTCATCGTCATAATTAGCAGGCCATATAAGTGACACACAATGTCTAAGTTTTGAACCTACCATTACAGAAGAATTGCCACCTTCATTATTGTTACTCCCTTCGCTGCAATTATGTTGTTGTTCTTGATGACGTTGATGACTAACTAGACCTTCTTCATCTCCTTCCGCTTGTATTTGTAGACATACGGAGTCACTGTCCCGTCCCGTGACAGGGGAACGACATATCGGACAAGTAGAATGAGTTAACCACCATTGATCAATACAAGGAACATGGAAAACATGTTTACAGTTTGGTAATAATCTTAGCATATCACCTTCTTGTAAATCACCTAAACAAACAGAACACTCAGTTTGATCCACACAAAACACTGCTTCTTCTTCATCTCTACTTTGTTGTTGTTGTTGTTGTTGTTGATAAGTAATGATCGGAATAGCTTTAAGTACGTTTTCGTCAACACCGCGATTAACCATAGCTTGATGACTTCGTAATTCATTCCTTTCTATCATCGATCCGCGTCTTCGTACACAGTATTTCGTTATAATGAACTGATATGTCACGATTGCTAGAGCTGTGAATGCTATTCCAACCATAGAAATCATTAATGGTTTGAATACCAGTTGTGAAGTTTGATCCGAAGGTTTCATATTTTCCCATTCTCCCATTTCTTTTTTAACTCACAAACAAGACTATATAAGAAGAGGTTGAACTGGTGTTTTATTAGATAGAGAAAAAATGATAGAAAATAGACTGACAGCTCAATTGGGGTTTTCTCCCTAAATCTGCTGAGCTGCAAATATATACTAGAGATCGGTTTCTGATTCTTGTTAGATTTATACCTTACTTGCTTGGCCTACAAAGATTTATTCACTCAACCTACTTATCAAAATTTATATTCTTCTAATTTCTTTTCTTTTTTAAATATCATGTACAGTGTTTCTAGTTTTTTTTTCTTTCTTAGGTACACTTGTATGGTGGATGCCGATGACTTTTAGTAAGAAAACCACAAGTGAGGAAACTCCACAACATAAATAAGAATTGAATAATATATGGCATGGCATGGCAATTAGGAATGCACATAAGGATGACCGATGCTGGTAATATCACTTGAAAAAGAGAGAATATATAATTTCCTGTAAGAACATCATCACATCAAAAAACCTTCAAAAAAAAAATCATCACATCAAAAGGCACAGTGTCAGCTAAACTGCACTTTGCATGAGAGTCATAAACAAGTCACATATTTTAGTATATGGAGTGGAGAAGAGGGAAAGTTTGAAACTCTGGGAAAATCCATTCTAACCACCAAAAGATTCTAATGATTTGGTACAATCGATCTTTTTGTCATTTGGGGGAATTTTTAAATTCTAGTTCATCGGTGATTTTTGTTCGGATGTGGCTAATTGGTCTTATCCATGTGAATGGTTTGATTTTTATTGCAACACTCTGGCATTCTTTGCACCGGCATTTTTGCAGTGACATCTGAAAGTATATGTCGCAGAGCTCAGGACTGCCACCTATGGAACTCCAACCGTCTCTTTGATTAAGACTTATTAGTGACATAAAAATTTGTTTATGCAGTTGGACAAAGATTCCTCTTATATTATATCTCTCTGCAGTACTACTGAAGTGTGATAAATGTTCACCCGTTTCCACAGAAGCCAGGGGAACATTTCTCCTCGACATACACATCATAGGTGTCCAATACTCCAATTTAGTGGCATACTCTTGTTGCTCACCTAACCTTTCTCTAGCCCAACATATAAGAATTTGCTCCAACTGCGGCCAATTCACCAAAAAGAAATACTAGTTATAATTTAACCCATTTACATTGAGGAGGATCCCCTCACACCTTTATTATCACACTATCTCACACGTTGGAAGTCATTTTGCGATTTAAAACTAAACCATAATGGAAATTATCAAAAATTTCCGTTATGTTTGTGTAAAAAATTATTTAGAGTCCTCTCGGAAATTATCAAAAATTTTGGCCATGCATGAGTTTGGTAACCACTCTAATCAATCTTGCTAAAGATATTTGATGATTCGTTGACAAAGGCTCTTATGTTTAATCTAATAAACTCCTTTTTCTGGTTAGATCAATCTATCCTATGACTACCAAAACAATCAAGTTTAGATTTGCACTCAATCGATATAGATCTCAAAGAGAAACTATAGTAGATAAATCGATTCTAGTTGGATCCCAGCCGATCAAGGTTTGTGCACTAAATCCACAAGATAGAAAAACTAATAAGAAATCTTCTTCGTCTTCAAATCTTCTATTGCCTTCAAATACCTGCACAACAACACTTGAATCCTCTTGTAATCAATCACACACAGAACGAAGTCTGTTAAAAATGGATTATGTCTTTAGATCCGAAGATAGTTCTAAAGATCCCGTCGATACTTTGATCTAGTCTGAGTGAATCTTATATCAGAAGAGAAGATTCTGAAGAATAAACAAACTAGGTGCAATCAAAGTTTCAACAAACGTTAGTCAATCAAATCAATAATCAAAAACTAATAACACTGCAAGTATCTAGTTTCCCACCAACGGTACTCGTACAACTTCTTGATCCCACAAAAGTCTTTAAATGAGCGGTCCTAAGAGATTTCACCTAATTAGGATACTTTCCTCTCAGAATAGACGGCTCCACCAGAAACAACAAGAAATGAAGTTTTCTTTGCTCTTATGATGGTTTGCAAGAAATGCGAACACATGTATTTATAGACCAAGGTTGTTTGGACAACAAGGAAATTCCAAAACCGAAAATATCCTCAAGATATGCAATAAAGTACCTAAATTCGGTTTTCTTATTCCCAATAAATATTAACCAATATTTCCGAAAACTCTCATGGAAAAACTTCTTATTAGTTTAGCACATTAACTAATAATATATTCCAGGGGATATGTTTTAAATGCTGGTAATTATAACATATATTATGAAAATCATAATTAAATATTTTTCAGTTTTTTCGGACCAGGGATCACCTTGAGTGCCAAGGAATATCTTTGAACAATAAATGATAAGAGTTATGTACATGTTCAAATATGTCGACATCTAGAGGTTTCTGAGCAAACCCTAATTCTAAGCTTCACACAAAACTTACAGAGATATGTGAATATTGAAAACTCGGTTTTTGCTTTTTGGGATCGGTTGTACCAACCTCACAATGTAAGTTGTTGTCGGTTTTACCATGTTTCCCAAACCAGGTTGTGACCGGTTGCTTCCCATAGGTAGCTTGTGATCGGTTAAACCTTACTTTCCGAGTTAGCTCGTGATCGATTACACCTTGCTTCCCATAGGTAGCTAGTGATTGATTACAACTAACTTCCTTGTGACTGGTTATACCTTGGTTCCCAAAGTAACTTAAGGCCAGTTACAACTTTCATTCCAATATATATAGCTTGTGATCGGTTTCAACTAGATTTACAATGAAGCTCATGACCGATTGTAATAAACTATATTATATAGGCTATGGCCGGTTATACCATAAATCTCAACAAGTTAAGATAGGTTCTACCAAAGTCATCTTGCATTGGTCATCCAAAAGATATTCAAAGAATAACAAGACCAATCATGATTTCCTTTCGATTATGAAACAAGTTCATAAATGTACTTCCTTTAAACAAATGGTATAAAACATTGTTTCTTAGGATGAAATCGTTTCTATATGATGCAATACATAATCAAATAACTATATACAGTAGATTATGTCGATGTAGTACTTACGAAGTTCCAAAAGATAAGCGTTCATACTTCGTAATATGTTTTCCTTGACACTTTGATCATACTATAGTTACCAAGTCACATCACTAGAGTATTATATACAATATGTACAACTTCACTTGTTATGTTTTCAATATAGCACGACTTGAACGATATGTTAGGAATGGAAACAAGATCAAGTCAATATTACTAACCTCAAGTGGAAGGATGATTTCGTCGTTGTAGTCGTTACTTCTTCTCATTCTTCAAGTCTTCGGAGTAATACTTGTATATCTCAACATTCCTAGACTTTCTAGTCTAACCTAAACGATGTTGACTCTAGTATTTAATCAAGCGACTCTAGATGAGTTTTGATACTAAAATATGACAACCAAACTTGACATACCAACGCTTGGTGATTTAAACTGAGCTATGCTCTAACAATCTCCTCCTTTGTCAACTTTTATTACATATGGAGCTAAACGAATTACAAAATAACTCATTCTTCATACGCTTGATTCCAAGTTTCAACAGCACAATATCCTGTATATATTCAATAAATAAATACCGTTGTTGACATTTTAATAACAAAATATTTACTTCCCCTAAAGGTAAGCCAGGTAAATATTCAATCCGAACATCTTTGGTATTTCCCCTTTTGTAGTCAGAAATACTACACACCATTATGATATGTTTCTCCCCCTTAGTCTATGCTTTACTCTTTCGTTAGATATAACGTTTGAGCACAATTGTCCTTTCCTAGTGAATAAAAATCACTTGTTTACTCCATATATTTCTCCCCATTTTTGTCACAAAATGACAAAGGTTCAAGCAAATTAAGGTCAACCGAAAGGATCTTACAAATCTATAAGACTTGTAGAACCTATAAGAGTTAAGCACGAAGGTTTCACATACCATTTTAGATAACCAATATTAAAACTGAAACTACAAAAGTAATTTAGTTTCAACATGTTATCAAGAAAAAAATTGCCCGAGGGAATTTTCCCTATAGTCCAACAAATTGACTAAGATACTTAATTTCATTGTTGAACCGATTGCGTATGTACAATCACTTATTTCGACAAGACCAAATAATGATCAGAATTAACTTTACTTTTCTCATAAGGCTCTAATTATTCAGAAAATAACTTAGACCTTTCCCTTTAGACAAGACAAACACTAGGTTAGTTAACTAGCTAGTTTTTCTTGTCAAGGCATTCAATTTGACTTGAATAACCGAATCCTCCAATTGATAGTCCAACTAAGATCAGAATTAACTTATGTTCTCATATCCGGAATCATATGGACTAAACAAATGATCCCTTATTTTTGTTAAGCCAAAACAATAGATACATATCAAAATAAATTGACTTGAAAAATTATTTTCCTTAATCGGAAGCAACTGGAACAAATATAAACATTACAACACCGCAATTGCACTGAATTTCGTTAAGCAAAAACACTTGATACCCAACTATAAAGAAGATACCAAATCATAAGCCAATAAATTGAAACATTTTTTCTTAACCGGAAACAATTGAATCATATTGTAGATGGGGAAAAACGAGTTGCTGGTTTTTAAGGAATTGAGGAGACGACCGTGCGGAGGAAACTCCTTGAACCGAGCGAACTGTCTAACCTCACACAGATGCACTGCAAAAAGGGAGTGCTTTGAATTCGAGAGATCAATCTGTAAGACTCCGACCTAAACCAAGACAATGGTCGTTCCAGAGTCAATTCGGTCACAAGAGAGGATGGGTCGATCTTTAGGAGGGAACCTGAAAAATGTGTGAGATCAATGGTGATCAAAGATTGTGAATGTGTTTAAGGTTTCTGCAAATTTGACGAACTGTTGAGTTCGAATAAGTTCTGATTGATTGATCGAATTCTTGAGAATAAATGCTCGTATAGAATTCTTCTGTTTTAGACGAATCTCCTTGTTCAATCATGGATTCAGAGACTTACTTATATTGCTAGAAGTAGTAGACACATTGATCCCATGAAGTGTGACAGTTGCTGGAGTCAAAGAGTGGGGAAGTGGGAAATCGTGTTAAAACCAGTTGCTCATCGTGCGGAGACTTGGTTGATTGTCCACCCACTACTTTGCTAACTCCTCTAACTGTTTGCACGACTTGCTCACATTCTCATCGTGTATGAACACACATGCCGTAGACCGCCAGACCAAAACCCTAGTTGATATTCCCCATGTGACACGATTGATGTCTCGTGATTTTAATTAGTCAGTTGTTGACTTGATGAGACAATGAGTCTTTGTATTAATTGTTGTGTTGAACATGATTTGCAAATGTTCTAGGACTCATGAATCGAACATGTCTGTTGAAATAGTGACACAATTATCGAATAAATATTGATAGGTAAGGTGAACAAATATTGTTCATTTGATGAATTGTTGAATATTGATAATTGAACCCATATTCCTTAGTCTGAGCAAATATTGCTCATCTGAGCAAATATTGCTCGTTTGATGAATTATTGGTAGCAGAACCAAATAAAAATATTAATTTAAAATACTGGCAGAACCGAGTATGATAATTAAAGTGTTCATTATGGGATCAACATAAAATTATTAGTGCTTGAATCTGGAACTATGAACCTTGGATTCGAAACCCTAATTTCGATCAATTGCTGATCAATTGATGATTTATTGAAAATCAACCACGGAGTGAAGGAGGGACCGGCTACATGGGATGATGGGTCAACCATGTAGCGCCCAGGTGCTCGAGTGAGCAAATACTAAAGTCTCTTGAAGACCAGTTTGTGAAAGGATGATTAAATGCTGGTTTAATCATTTATTAAAATAGTGCTCGTATGAGCGTTAGATAATAAAACTTTATTATGAAAAAATGAGGGACCGACCAAGGGGTCATGGAACCGGCCCTGGTTGGTCATGGGATCGACAGACGATCGTTTGATGAAATTCCAAGTTATTTGGAAGAGTTTTAGACCTAATGTGAACAAATTAGGTCAAAATGGTGAAAATGTGTGGGACCGGCTTCTTGCAAGCCAAAAGGCCAACCTTGGTCGGTCAAGGTAATATGCCCATGTCACCAAAGTGTTCATGTCTCAGTCCTGAGAATTTTGATATTTTCTGATGCGCATTTGAGCAACATTTGAGAAAATACGAAGAAATTAAGGTTTTTGCTCAAACTGAGGAATTTCATAAGATGAAGGAAATAATTAATAATAATAAAATAAGGAATCATAAAGTGTGGGACCGGCTATGGCTAAGGCATGGCCGGCCGGCCAATAAGCCCGGCCCCATGACACTTTTCCTAATTTTATATTATTTTCATGATTTGAAGGAAATATCATGAAATCAAGGAGTTTCCTTAAAGTGAAGGAGTTTCCATGAGATGAAGGAAATAATAATAATTAATACTAATGTATTTTAATAATAAAAATATTATTTTATTTAAAAAAATAATAATAATAATAATAAAATAAGGGGCGTGTGGGACCGGCCACGGCTAGAGCATGGTCGGCCGGCTAGTGGCCCGGTCCCGTGAACCTTTCCTAATTTTTATATTATTTCCTTGGTGTGAAGGAAACACCACGAAACTGAGGAGTTTCCTCAATCGAAGGAATTTTGTTCAAATGAAGGAATTTTCATGAGATCAAGGAAAAATAATAAAATATGATAAAATAAAGAATCAGGTGTGGCACCGGCCACGGCATGACTGGCCGCCGGTGGGCGCAGTTCCTTAGCGACTTATCTAATATTTTTTTATTATTATTTTTCTTCCTATTTTGCATAGGTTCATCGTTCATTCGTATTTTTGAATGCTCGTTCGTGCATTCAAGTGCTCGTTAGTGCATTATTGCTGAGTACACTTGCACCATTTTGGTCGGGGCTTACTCGATAGCGGCTCAGATGCCCGTACGTTGAATATTTATTACTAACCCATGGAATTCTGCTGGGAAGAGCCATGAATTGAAGTAATGAAATATTATAAAGAACGTAAAATCTTTTCTAGGAATTCAGTTAATGAATCTAGTTACTAGAAATAATTAATTGATGGCTCTATACTAGCACGTCGCCTAAGATCATTAATTTTTCAAGAATTGAGCGATATGAGCTTATTGAACCGTCATATTCCTTTTATATAGTCAAGGTAAACATTGTTACATCCTGAAGAAGTTATCGCTCTATACTAGCAGGCAAGCTGTCTAGGAGCCGTCCAATCGTTCGATTCTATATAGAGGTGATTACTAAAATTGCTCGGTATTCATGAGATATGCCGTTGCCTCAGTTGAGAGACTGCATATTCACGTATGCTCTGAGAGACAATATACTCAGTCAGAGACTCTTGTGGCATGAGTTTTTCATACTTAAATGAGAGACATGAGCCTCAATACTCATCTGATTGCTGGATCAGGAATATGTAAGATTGTGGTTTTACGATTTTAGCCTTTGTCGAAAATCCACCATCAACACATATAAACAATCCATACACAACATAATGGAACATATCAATTGTACCAGAATTTTGTTAAGCAAAAGAAAAATATATGCAATATAAACAAGCTTTTCTTAAACAGGAAAAACGATTAACTAATAAATAAAATTATTACCTCAATTTCCGCAGCCACTACTCCCCAGAAAGATATATCATTAAGCGCAAGTTCAAATAAGATTTATCCCCCAGTGTGTTATCATCCTCTCGCAAGAACAAAAGAACAACAACAAAAAAAACAACCTTTACAAGAGAAAGGTTGAATAGGTTTTAACTAATGCGTGTCAATAACAAAAGTCTAAACCCGAAACACATATGTTATGCTAAAGACAACTTATGTAAACATAAATTGATTTGACATATTGTGACTTTTCACATATGAGTTTCAATCAGAAGACCTTATGATTCTTTGATAAATCCTACCAACATGGGCTAGAACTTAATCCCGCTAAATCAAAAATCTAAACAAACCATAAGGGCATTCACCATATGAGATCGATAATTAAGGTTAATAAAAACCGAAATCAGACATCTCATAAAACCGAAATCACATAGCAAAAATATAGACATTCATTCACATGCTATGCAATCGAAAACTATCACATGAAATAAAAATTATAAAATAATAATTTTATTCATAAATAAATATTGATAGTTTTATTCGAAATAGACCTTATACAAAATATCAAAATAAGTCAACGTATTGATGTTTATTTTTTCTAAATAAGAATCTTCAATTCTCTCAGAGTTTCTCAGTTTCCTTTGGAGTCAGATTAGGAGATCTCAAAGGATTCCAATCATCTTCAATATTAACCAATCTTGATTCAAGACTCATAAGATCGTTATTGTCTTCCTTTACTTCTTTTCGAAAATCCTTTTCCATGTTCTGTACTTCATATAAAATTAGATCTAGTTTTAGTAAAAGATTCTTGGGAAGATTATCATTAAGGGATGAAATCTCTCCATTATGATCATCTTGATTAAGTTTTGGAGCAGAGTCTGAATCACTATCCGAAGATTCGAGATAAAGTTTCTTGTAAGGAAACAAGATAGTCCAGACTTTTCAACTCTGTGAGAGTTGCAACTAGAGGTATCCATTCTTTCAGATCTCTATGAAATGAAATGTAAATTTCATTCTCCTATAAATAAGAGAAGTTTTCTCATAATCTTTGAGAATATTATTCCATTTAATTACATTAACCGAAAAAATATTTTTATTAAAATATTTACACACACATCCTTACTGTTTAGTAAAAAATAAATAATAAGGATTTATGTTTATGATAGCCTGGTTAGGTTATCAATTTTCGGTTGTTGAATTTTCTTTTCTTCGAAATTTCAACATTTTTACAAATTCGAGAGTCTTTTATCTTTGAACTGTTAGGTTCTTTTCTCAGTCTTGAGACAAGATCTTGATATCCAAAAGTCACATAATTCAATTCCCTTAGTTGACTCTCTGGAATAATTTTTGATTTGGACTTAGATTTTGCCCGTTTAGATCGACAGTGTTTGTCTTTCTATAAGTTACTAGGACAATGTTTCTGATAATGCCCCCATTGTTTACATTGGAAACAAGGTCCGGATGTATTCCCATTACAACCCTTAGGTTTGATAGGTTTATCCAACCTTTTCTTGTGATCAATTTTTGGTTTATGCATACCAAGGTTTGATTTACCGGAACAGATAAGTGCATTCCTCAATTTGGAATTTTATACTTTTAACTTTATGATGTCATCATGACAAAACTTGATGTCTTTGATGAGTTTGGATACTTGTTCTTTTTCAGAACACGGGGAGAGTTCTTTTTTTCACAAGACGCTTGTTAAGTTTTTCTTTATCATTCAAATAACTTAATCCGATTTGGTCAAGCGATGATTTTATTTCATTGATTACAGATTTTAGATACTGGATTCTTTTATCTTGACAAAGAAACTCTTGTTGAAAAACCTTAGAGGTAAACTCTTCTTGTATATCTAAAGTTGAAATTATTTCATAATCATATATTTCCACAATTGTTGCAAATGATCTGTCATACCTTCTTGATTGTCCTCGTCAGGGGAATAATCAAGAGTCGGAGTATATGCATTTATTTTCCATCTAATGTCCTTAGTAGGACAATCTGGAGAAATATGACCAAAGCCTTGACATTTATAGCATTGAGGAATATTATCATCTTCATCCCATGTATCTTTAGACTTTGGGGTAAAAGTATGATTTCGTCTTGAAACAGGGAGAGTTCTCTTCTGATGTCTCAATAATTTCTTGAATTGTTGAGTAATAAGAGACAAATGATGATTGAATTTAGCCTCTTCTTCATCATCTAAGCTACATGATCGTTGGAGTTTTTCGGACTATGAACCGACGAATTTTCCATGACTTTGAAAGCCAAGTTTGTGTCTTCCCTTTTTGACAAACACTCCTGATCAAAAATATTTAGTTTTCCTACAAGATAACTTCTTGATAAGGAGGAAAGATTGTTAGTTAAAAAGCGGGGGTCTAACAACCACACCCAATATTTCGCTTAGCAATCTCTATGGACAAACTCCAATATACTGTCGAGAGAATCAACTAGACAGTCAGAATCAATCTCAAGAAAAGTATATCCAGGAGTTGTATCTCTGTTTCACAATGTAATCAACAAATCAAACAGATAGAAATCCGCTATCCTGATTATTATGTGAAAAGACTTGAACGGTACCAAAGACCAATGTTCAAGTGTCAATCAATTTATATCAACAACCAAAGGTTAGATTATCTAATTGATTGAACTATGCACAACCTGTGATATTTCTATTATATAACAAAATATAATGCGGAAAAGAAATAACACATACACTAGAAATTTTGAAAACGAGTAAACAACAAATGCATAAAAAACCCGGAACCTAGTCCAGATTTGAACACCACACTGTATTAAACCGCAACAGATACTAGCCTACTCCAAGTTAACTTCAGATTGGAATGTAGTTGAGCCCTAACCAATCTCACACTGATCAAGGTACAGATGCGCTCCTTACGTCTTTTAATCCCAGCAGGACTCTACGCACTTGATTTCCTTAGCTGATCTCACCCACAACTAAGAGTTGTTACGACCTACAGTCGAAGACTTGATAAACCAATCTGTCTCACAGAGAAAAGTCTATTGTATAGATAAATCCGTCTTCCACTGATAAACCTATGAGTTTTGTTCCGTCTTTTGATAAATCAAGGTGAACAAGAACCAATTGATATACCGGACTTATATTCTCGAAGAACAGCCTAGAAATATCAATCACCTCACAATAATCTTAATTGTATGGTAGCGAAAAAAGATATTGT